>JAHPZR010035834.1:0-16910 GCA_019787425.1 Platygyra sinensis
TTTGAGAACACTGTTGGCGGTCAAATATGGTCTTCTTCTTCTTTTTTGTTCTCTTGATTGAGCAATAAGCTTGGTCACCCGTCACTCTGGGACACATTAAATCTACAATTGGAATTGTTGTCCGAAATTGAGAAAATTTTAGATTCCCATTACAATGTAGGTTTTGCCGAAACCATGTCTCGAAGAGAATTTTATCATGACAAAAGGTGCCACTCAGAAAGGTGGCACAATATTATTACATGTAAGGTAATCATGCGATAGCGACGGTGATCTTTTAATTTCCCATGTTGAAGATAACATGTCATTTTCATGTGTGGGAAGATATGAGGTTTTTTGTGCAAAAAGATCACCATGGTATTTCATTGGTGTTCGTTTCGATGTTATTGCATAGATGAATAATATATGACAAATCGTAATTATTTGTTTTGGCAGGTTTAACATTTTTGTAAACAATCGTTGTGTACATAAATTTATTCTGTTTCTGCATGAACTTCTTGTTTGGCGTTAATTAAAGTTGCAATGTTTTTATGAAATAATTCATATTTTGAACTGCGGTTGTAGATGCAAGTGAAGAATGATCATCGCAGTTAATTTTCCAATTTAAGCAATTGGAAAGAAGAAGCCTGAAAAAAAATCAGGGCTTCAACAGGATTCGAACCCGTGACCTCCGCGATACCGGTGCGATGCTCTACCAACTGAGCTATGAAGCCACACATTGGAGCGAGGTCAATTTATTGAGTTCATATCACCCGTGCAGTGTGAAATGATGTGAAGTTATATGAAATAATTCATATTTGAACTGCGGTTGTAGATGCAAGTGAAGAATGATCATCGCAGTTAATTTTCCAATTTAAGCAATTGAAAGAAGAAGCCTGAAAAAAAATCAGGGCTTCAACGGGATTCGAACCCGTGACCTCCGCGATACCGGTGCGATGCTCTACCAACTGAGCTAATGAGCCACACATTGGAGCGAGGTCAATTTATTGAGTTCATATCCCTAGGAATGAATGATGTGATGCTCTCACCAATGGGCTTAATGAGCCACACATTGGAGCGAGGTCAATTATTGAGTCCTATCATCCCGTGAGGAATGAAATGATGTGAAGTTTCGGTGGGGTCCATGGGGTTCGAATCCCGTTGAAGCCCTGATTTTTTTTTTTGAGGCGTTCTTCTTTCCAATTGCTTAAATTGGAAAATTAACTGCGATGATCATTCTTCACTTGCATCTACAACCTGCCAAGTCAAATATGAATTATTTCATAAACTTCACACCATTTCATCCTCACGGGTGAATATGAACTCAATAAATTGACCTCGCTCCCAATGTGTGGCTTCATAGCTCAGTTTGAAGGCTTCGGTGGAAAAAGGGGCGTTCAGGTTTTTCAACTGAAAAGTGAACCTTTTGTCAAACAACGCTCCAAAGTTCGCACGCAGTTTTTATTTGGGTTTCCGTGTGTCAAACAATGTTTCTGCATGTTTTTTCCGCGGAATTTTGGCTTCCTTTTTTGACAGGATAGTACCTATGCAAAAAATCACATTTTTCCAAGGGCCAGTCCTCTGGGGACCTTTTGGTTGAATGGAAACCAAACAAACCTTTTGTTTCGGCTAAGCGCTGGAACTCACTATACACACCTTAAGCTCTTACTGGGACTGCCTTCATTAGCACAAGCGGATGAGGCGCTGAACGGGCCAGATTCGAATTTGTTTTGCCGTGACACCGGTTCGACACGAGGTCGCTCAATTTTTTTTTTCGCTCTGTTCCTTTTCTTTTTTCAAAAATGAAGATATCTATTTTAAAAAAAAATGCGTATACAGCGGGAATCTGGAGAGATTTTTTTATACAGCTTATTGTGACGTGAGACAACACGTGAATTTCGATCGAGCGTCAAAGCAAAGAGAAGTGATGCATGATGCAGTACAGCTCTTTCGACTAATATCTTAAGGTCCATTCCCCCGTATTGCATGTGCGCTATTCCCTACTCGCGCGGTAATTTTTACGCGTGCTTCAGAGCGCGCGGGCGCAGTAGACAATCGGCTGCTTTTTCTTTACTGACTGGACCTCGCCGAAGAGGTAAATCGACATTTTCTCGAAAACGAGTACGGTGACCTATCATTTTTTTCTGTCGTTTTGATTTGATTAGTAAATTTCTCTATGTAAAATAAATATGGGCCAATTCTCAGTTTTGAGAAAAAAACAATCGTCGGAAACGGGAATTTAGCAAGCAATCGTGGTGCTTTTATAAGGGTTTATATGGTATAAACAAGGTGCTGTTGCTCCTAAACGAACATGGGGACCCCTCATTTTTATTTCCAAATTTAAGTTCCTATAATGTAAACAATCAATTGGCAAAGTTTGAGAAAAATCTCAGTTTAGGTTCTCTTTCTGGGACTGTAACTCTTAAGCCTTGTTTTTAAGTCTACCTTTGTAGCCTGCTGGTGGTTGATAGGCATCATAAAGCCTTGATAACCCGTAAGTCACCAGCATGTTTTAAAGAAGCAAAACGTGTTCTGTAACTTCCAACGCAACTGATATCAGCGGCAAGTCAGTTATCAGCGTTCGAAGTCAGGTCGATCCAGGCAGCAAAGTCCAAGAGCAGTTCTTGCCCAAGAATAAAACCCTGTCGTGAGTTGTGGCCCATTTGCCAAGCGTTGCTAGCTTCAAAGTTTGGAAAATGAGAACTGCTTTTAGACTTATAAAATTTTTCTTGCATCATCCTCCATGTTTACCCGCGCACGAGGTGTAACAGAACCTTCCCGGCATGCATTTCGATCACGTTCGGCAAGACAAGCCAAGACAAGACAAGACAAGACAAGACTCCGTAAATCACAATAATATTTAACTAATTACAGAGCGTGTTTTTTTTCCTTTTTTATTCCAACATAATAATGGCCAACAAGAAGCGATCGATTGATTCAAAACATAGATCTGTGATCCAGGTTGCGTTGATTTTACTTCAAATCGGCATGATTTGTAGTGTTTTAAACTTCTGGATCAGGGGCCATGCAGATGTAAGGAGAGAGACCTGTACGTTGCACAGAAGGGTTAATCTGTTAATCTGTCAGCCCTACATTTTTAAGCTTATACGTTGCAGGCAGTTAAAATGAAAATAGAGATAGTTGCTGTGACGCTTTAAAGTGAAATCAACATTTTAACCTATTTAGGCCCGAATTCGCCGTTTTCGAGTTTACGTGCTGGGTGAAATGAACAGCTTGCTGGATTTGAAGTGAAATCAACATCCTTGCCGTCATGCCTTAACGCGAAATCGCGTAAAGTGAACTGGCTGTAATTTGAGTGAAATTAACGTCTTTGCGGTCGCGTGATAACGTGAAATCACAATTTTAACGGTTTTAAAAACCTGAAATCAACATTTTTTAAGGTTACATCTTGATTGTTTCTCCTTGGCCTAACACTGCACTAACCCTAACGCGTCCTGACCTTAACTCTAACGTTATCCGAAGCGCTAACCCTAACAATGAAGCGCTAGCGCTAACCCTCGGCCAATAACCCTCACCCTTCAACGCTAACCCTAGTTTCAAGCGGTAACACTAAACGTTAACTCTAAGCCTAACCTTGTTCCGTAACCCTAGTTTCAAGCGGTAACCCATTTCAAGCAGTAACCCTAGTTTCAAGCGGTAGCCCTAAGCGTTAACTCTAGCTCTAAGCCTGTCTTCTGTAACCCTAGTTTCAAGCGGTAACCCTAGTTTTAAGCCGTAACCCTAGTTTCTAAGCGTTAACTCTAAGCCTAACCTTCTTCCGTAACCCTAACCCTTCAACGCTAGCCCTAGTTTCGAGCAGTAACCCTAACCCTAAGTAAAACCCTAAGGGTTTAAGTCCTTGCAGGTGGCGTGATAATGTGAAATCAAAATTTTAAGTCTCTGTAAATGACCTGATATCAACATTGTCTAGCTTAGCGCATTAGCGGGAAATTAACATCTGGCTGTAATTTGAGTGAACGAAGCTTGCGGTCGCACGTAACGTGAATAAAGTTTTAACGGTTTTAACTGACATCAACCTTTTTGCGGTTACACGTTGCAAAAGATCAATATTTTGCTGGATTTTAAGTGAAATTACCGTCTTTGCGGTCACGTGCTGACGTTGACAACAAATACAGGGTTTTTTGCATACGTAATATCTCGACAAACGAAACAAACTTCAGCCAAAAAAAAACATGCAGAACATTGTCTAACGCACCTAAACAAAACTGCATGCGAAATTTTGGAGCGTTTTGATAAATTTCATTTTTGAGTAAAAAAAACCCTAACGCCCTTTTTACACCGAAGCCTTCAGTTGGTTAGAGGCATCGCACCCGGGTATTTGCGTGGAGGTCACAGAGTCTCGAAATCCCGTTGAAGCCCTGATTCCTTTACTTCAGGAGCTTCCTTCTTTCCAATTGCTTGAAATTGGATAAATTCAACTGGCGATTGATTTCGTATTTGTTAGATTACACTTTGCAGTTGCATGTTTTTTACCAGAACATTTTACCAGACACAATGACACCCCCCCCCCCCCCTCACCATATAATCTTCAATCAATTTTTTATGTTAAACTAAGCCTTTAAAATCTTTAAATTCGAAGAGATACCCTAAAATAACAGAAAACTTGGCCAACACCCCAATCGAAGCTAAGACGGATGGGTATTAGTATACGAGGTACGTTTCTATTACCCTACTCTGGTCCTCCTTGCATCAGGTCTACTCAAGGTTTTTCCAAAAGAATAGAACTTACTATTAAATTTGCAGTATTACCTAAGTTCTTTCTTTAACAACTATCTACACATGCAGGATATTGGGCTGTCATGTACATTAAACGTTTTTGAAACTATTAATGTTGTCAGGTCAGTAGATAAAAATTTTTGTTAATTGCCCTTAACTCTGTGATTCATTCTGTTAGACCAATAGCATATAAGTCATGACTTCAACAAAAGATGTCGATAAACAGGCATTTCTTCAGAACCATCAGCGAAGCTAGTGTAATAAACGTGAATGCATTAAAATGGTAAGTTGGCTAGCTGCGGGCACATGGTTTTAACGTAATAAGGTTGTAAAATATGTGGTGTAAATGGTTTGACTAAAGCATTAAGGAGGGTCCTGCAGAGAAAGATGTCCAGACAATGATTAATGATGCATAATTTAAGGCCTTGGTTTAAGGTATCAGCCACCCTTCAGGACCGTCCGCGCATGGGATCGCCCTCCGTAGCGCTTTCATTTTTCTTATAAACCCAACAAACCATACATTTTCTGAAAGCTTAATAGTTCCAGATTATGGATCATTCCTTTAAAAATCTCAAAATCGTAAGAGAGAGCGTAATTGAGACGTTTTTTACGAAGGCATATGTCTATGTAAATTCACCTCCAGTCCCGCTAAGAATGACCGGAAGAGAACGATAAACATCGCATTTGCTTCTTGACACATTCAACTAAAAAACCGTGTCGGCGATTTTTGTTTTCTTTTTCCGTTTTCGATTAATCGTCATTTTTTCAAAGGAAGTGCTGATGATTTGCCCCTCTGGCTTTATCCTAGTGCCACTAACGAACAAATGAACGTGTCAAAAATCTGAGACACGGTTTTTTAGTTGAATGTGTCAAGAAGCAAATGCGATGTTTATCGTTCTCTTCCGGTCATTCTTAGCGGGACTGGAGGTGAATTTACATAGACATATGCCTTCGTAAAAAACGTCTCAATTACGCTCTCTCTTACGATTTTGAGATTTTTAAAGGAATGATCCATAATCTGGAACTATTAAGCTTTCAGAAAATGTATGGTTTGTTGGGGTTTATAAGAAAATGAAAGCGCCACAGCGATCCGCGCGCGGACGGTCCTGAAGGGTGGCTGATACCTTAAAAAGGGCGTATATCTCTTTTTGGGCCAATTTTCATTTTTTGCAGGATCGAGCTAATTTTTGGCAGATTGACTTGTTTGGACATGAAAAGCACTGTTCTGTAATAATATTGTTTTTGTTGATTTGTGCTTCGTTCTCCTGAAATAGCAAATGCAAAAAACTCAGTTTTCCTCTGGAGACCTTTTGTTGAACAAAAAACAAATTAAAGAAACCTTTTGTTTTGCCAAGTTGTATTAGTCGTATAATTACGCTAATTAGTATGTTACTGCTCCTTCGTTTTTACTTAGCACATGCGATTAAGGTGCTGAATGGGGGGGGGGGCGCATGTTTCCTCTTATACAGACTAATTGTTCATGTTTTAAAATGGCTCAGATGGGAAAATGGGGGATGTCTGTCATAGCACAATTTACCTCTTAGCTTGAAGTAGTTGTGAAATCTTCTCGCCAGCCCCTTTGCCCACGATACCCTACCCAAACAAGTGAGCCAGCCCTGCTCGCAGGCTAAATTAAGCCTGAAAAATTTAGGCTTGAACGGGATTCAAACCTATCACATCTGCGATACTGGGGCAGTGCGCTAGCTACCAACTGAGCTGTCAAGCAACTGGAAGCTGGTTATGTGAGTTTGTAATATACCCATAGGTGGTGAAGAATACAAGTCTGAAGAGAAGAATTACATTAAATACCATATTATATGAACTGCGGAGAAAGATATCAAGACATGATTGATCATCACAGTTATACACAACATAATATAGGCAGTTGTGAAATAAACCCTGAAAAAACTTCTTCAAACCAACATACGTTTTTCTTTGAATTACATTATCTAACAAAGATCTTTATGGTATTAAGGCTACCTAAGACCAAGTTGGACCAAAACGGCCAGAAAAATAACCTCCAAAATAACGTACTGGCCTCAGTTTTCCAAATTGTATAGTTCCAGAAAATATCCATACCCCCCACAGAAGGTTTTTTCATTTTAACCCCCCATCCACTCGGAATTTCCATTCCAAAGGGGTTTGTGAAGACCCCCCCCCCCCTCCCCCTCTCCCCTCTGGAATATCTGTTTTTTTTCTTTACCCTCAATTTCGGAACCCCTTGGAACTTCCTAGTCGCTTTATACATGTACATGTATGTGGTAAATTGACAGCTCACAGAGGTAAAATCAATTTGCTTTATTTCTTTGCTGTTATTTAAGATTTATTCTTTTACTGATCCTGAAAAAATCTTTACAATGTTTGATTTCTTCCAGCAACATTAATTAATTTAAAATACAGCTAAATTTGCTTGTTTTTGCGTAGTTTAAATACCTTAATCTGATGACAATGTTGACCTTAAGCTATATATATATACAAATCTTAAAGGGACGTAGCATCGTCAGCATTGTCCGCAAGCAGGCAGGCCTGGGGCCCATTTCTCGAAAGTCCCGGTAACTTAAAGTGCTGCTGAAACGAAATTTTCGCATGTGACACTTTTGCTTAATAATAAAGTTTGAACCTTACTTGGAAACACTGCAAACTTTTTTTGCGCATACGGTGAGTGAAAACTGCTTTTTCAGCCCGAAATAATTTTTTAATTTTGAAATCAAAGCCTCAAGAAGAGTAGGGTGAGTTCTGACCTCTAATGTAGCCCATTTTGGTTCTTTAGCTGATAACTTACTGTACAATTTTCAAACCTTTTGAAACTCCCATCTGGAGTGTAAAACAAAACAGCTTAACGGGCCCGGTAATTACCAGGAGCTTTGAGAAATGGGCCCCTGGTCCACAAGTAAAATTACTGGATTAGCAGTCGAGCCTTCAGAAGGTTGAGAGCGCAAGGAAAGGATCTGGGCCCGGTTGTTCGAAGGCTGGATAGCGCTATCCACTGGATAAATCGCTATCCAGCGGATAAGTGTCTACAAAACAAACCACGCTATCCACTGGATAGTGATTTATCCGGTGGATAGCGTTATCCAGCCTTTGAGCAACCGGGGCCTGGAGATCAATTTTCTCCATAGGCCATTTTGTATTGGTTCGTATCGGTTCTGTTTCATGTACAAGAGCTAGGCCATCATTCCTCTGGGGATATAGCAGGAAAATTGCAAGGAAAACACAAACATTAATGACAAGACACATTTAAGCTCAAGTAAATGGAGAAGCAATTTATTTGCGGTATTTCTATTCCTTTTTCGATTGTCAAAACAATTTACATAAGTATTACATGTATTTCGTTCGTTACAAACTGTTTGCCACCCTCTGGAAAAAAGGGTAGACTTGAGCCCCCACTACCCTCGGAAATTTTAGCCTCTGACTCCCTCTCCCCTTCGGAATTTCCAACGACCTTCCGTGGAGGGGGGATATGGATATTTTCTAGAACTACGTGTACATTCTATATAACACTGATCACCAAATGAATGACCATCCAGTGGATTAATGTTAACAAAACAAACCACAGTATCCAATGGATATTGATTTCCCTGTAGTTGGTGTTATCCACCACCTACATGCAGCTGTTGTCATGCTTAACCAAATAGCTACCAGACAGAGGGTAACCTGTTGTGATTGGTTTGCAATGAACACTTAATTACCCCATGATTTGCTGGTCAATTTTAAATAGGTAGTATACTAAATATGCATCAACAACTAAAAGCTTATTACTTGTATTTGTAAATTTAACCCAAATGTAAAGTACGTACTCTTCAGTTAAATCTATGATTACTTTTTAAAAGTTACTAACTGAAAAATCTCTTATGTTCTCAGAATGTCACTTCACAAAAGGAGGACCTCTTCATAAGGCAAATAATCTGTTGGTAAATTTGACAGGAGACGGATGGCTCTATATTAAATGGGATGCAGTAGACTCTTCAGAAACTGGTAAATAAAAGTTTAATGGTACATATTGGCAAAGTACACAAGGAGGCATGATGGCCTACTAGAAACCAAAAACTGTGCAAAAAATCCAGTATCTTCAGATATAGATGTTATAATCGATCGAGAATATTAGTAGTTATGTGCAACGCAAATCGCTAAATGTTTGGAGTGTCTACTTTTACTTTAATGCACTTTCTTGCCAACACTATTTTCCAGAGTGGAAATTCCGGAGGGGTGGGGGGGAGGTTATCTTAGTGGTTAAAAAATGGAAATTCCGAGGAGGAGGAGGGGCTTACGTGAAATTCCTCCGTGGTGGGTGTATGGATTTTTTCTGGAACTACACATTGGACAGAAAAATCAAAAATTCCTGACCATAATTTTTGTTGGTAAAAACCAAAAGCAAAAGACTATCTAGATTAGCACACAAGACATCAAAACCGAAAAACCACAGATTTTAAGTGCAAAAACTAAAGAAAATGAACCAGAGATTCGGCAAATCTGCAAAATAAAAAATTCCAATGCATCCCTTGTACATGTACATGTACTACTGGGCCAGGCTCTAATATTACTGTAACTTCTGGTCACAATGGAACCAATAATGAGATGAGTCTGGCAAATTTTAAGGAAGTTTGCCAAAGAAACTGGTATAGAGAAAAATCATAGTCAGTTTTGTTTTTTGTGGTCATGCAGATGCATGGAATATCAATAAACACCAAAGTTTTCCTTTGAGTGTGTGCGGATTAGAAAAGCTTTCATTCTCAGCATGTGACAGTACAGTCATAAAAACTCTGAGAAGCCACTGCACATTATTTTTTAAACAGTGCTGAGCTCACTGATTTAAAACTCACATGGGATAAAGCAAATACTGCACAAGATAGCTAGGGATAAATGAAGACAGATTGTTGTTGTGTTTTGTCCCACAATGACAAAGAGCTTATAAAATCTGAAAACAAATTGCTGGCAGTTAGAGGATTGAGTAAGTAAGCCAACAGTATTGTGATGTCAGTAAAATTTTCAGTTAAAATTTGTATTACAACTCCTCCTACCTTGATACCAGCATCCTAAAAATTACTTATTTCATTCTATACCTTTATCTTTATAACACGCTCATGGTCAATTGTAGCAATTAAACACCCTAATACTGACATTTCAAAACAACACTCCAACTAAATGGAATAAAACTAACACAAGCTATGCATTGCAGACCTATGTTTGGTTTGGCCGGCAGATGACTTCCTGGGCCCTCGCCAATAGGGCAGGTGGAAATGAAAATTTGCTTGCCTGGCATTAACATCTACTTTTCCAAGACGACCAGATCGCACTATTTCAAGCCCTGTATTGGAACTTGTGTGTTTTTGTACTGTTTTTAAATCCAGGCTGAGATGTAGAGGAAGTAGCCGGAAAATAAAGGAGGTATAAAGGCACTCTACATGTGTAATATCACATTCAAACTAAGTGGTTATAGAATAAACAATCCAATTTGAGGCAACACTGGAACCCTGCTCACCAAATGGAATAGTCAACTTGAAGCTAAAAAGAAGGGGGCATGATCACTGTGCAGCAGTCCTATAGATCCCCAAGCCACAGGCTAGCCAACAACTACCAATTAACACAGTCAATTAATATACCGCAGGACCTGTTCAATAACATCTGGCCAACTGAAGAGAATTTGGAGGACTAGCTGAATGGGTACTAGTCATACTGCCAAAAAAGGGGGAGCTCGAGTTACCAACTATTGTAAGAACTGAAGAGGAATTACTCTGCTGTCCATCCCAAGTACAATAAGAATGTACTTGTTGTTGGAGAACTATGCAAGGAGGAGGCAAGCTTTGAAAGTGGAAAATCTTGCATGAGCCAAATTGTCATCCTTTACGTCATCATTGACTCACCCACTGCCCATCAAGCCCACTGGCACACAGGGCGACAAAGGAACTCCACAGCTGTCTGTCCCCAGCTAGCTTTTGGATGGAGCTCCTGCCGTGGCCCAAGCCCCTCTTCATCTCAACAGTTGGTAACTCGAGTCCGCCGGGTTAAGTGACACACTGCAGTATGACTTCGCACGACCCTCATCTGCAGAGCTTAGTCAACCATTCAGCTAGTCCTCCAAATTCTCTTCAGTTGGCCAGATGTTATTGAACAGGTCCTGCGGTATATTAATTGACTGTGTTAATTGGTAGTTGTTGGCTAGCCTGTGGCTTGGGGATCTATAGGACTGCTGCACAGTGATCATGCCCCCTTCTTTTTAGCTTCAAGTTGACTATTCCATTTGGTGAGCAGGGTTCCAGTGTTGCCTCAAATTGGATTGTTTATTCTATAACCACTTAGTTTGAATGTGATATTACACATGTAGAGTGCCTTTATACCTCCTTTATTTTCCGGCTACTTCCTCTACATCTCAGCCTGGATTTAAAAACAGTACAAAAACACACAAGTTCCAATACAGGGCTTGAAATAGTGCGATCTGGTCGTCTTGGAAAAGTAGATGTTAATGCCAGGCAAGCAAATTTTCATTTCCACCTGCCCTATTGGCGAGGGCCCAGGAAGTCATCTGCCGGCCAAACCAAACATAGGTCTGCAATGCATAGCTTGTGTTAGTTTTATTCCATTTAGTTGGAGTGTTGTTTTGAAATGTCAGTATTAGGGTGTTTAATTGCTACAATTGACCATGAGCGTGTTATAAAGATAAAGGTATAGAATGAAATAAGTAATTTTTAGGATGCTGGTATCAAGGTAGGAGGAGTTGTAATACAAATTTTAACTGAAAATTTTACTGACATCACAATACTGTTGGCTTACTTACTCAATCCTCTAACTGCCAGCATTTGTTTTCAGATTTTATAAGCTCTTTGTCATTGTGGGACAAAACACAACAACAATCTGTCTTCATTTATCCCTAGCTATCTTGTGCAGTATTTTGCTTTATCCCATGTGAGTTTTAAATCAGTGAGCTCAGCACTGTTTAAAAAATAATGTGCAGTGGCTTCTCAGAGTTTTTATGACTGTACTGTCACATGCTGAGAATGAAAGCTTTTCTAATCCGCACACACTCAAAGGAAAACTTTGGTGTTTATTGATATTCCATGCATCTGCATGACCACAAAAAACAAAACTGACTATGATTTTTCTCTATACCAGTTTCTTTGGCAAACTTCCTTAAAATTTGCCAGACTCATCTCATTATTGGTTCCATTGTGACCAGAAGTTACAGTAATATTAGAGCCTGGCCCAGTAGTACATGTACATGTACAAGGGATGCATTGGAATTTTTATTTTGCAGATTTGCCGAATCTCTGGTTCATTTTCTTTAGTTTTTGCACTTAAAATCTGTGGTTTTTCGGTTTTGATGTCTTGTGTGCTAATCTAGATAGTCTTTTGCTTTGGTTTTTACCAACAAAAATTATGGTCAGGAATTTTTGATTTTTCTGTCCAATGTGTAGTTCCAGAAAAAATCCATACACCCACCACGGAGGAATTTCACGTAAGCCCCCTCCTCCTCCTCGGAATTTCCATTTTTTAACCACTAAGATAACCTCCCCCCCACCCCTCCGGAATTTCCACTCTGGAAAATAGTGTTGGCAAGAAAGTGCATTAAAGTAAAAGTAGACACTCCAAACATTTAGCGATTTGCGTTGCACATAACTACTAATATTCTCGATCGATTATAACATCTATATCTGAAGATACTGGATTTTTTGCACAGTTTTTGGTTTCTAGTAGGCCATCATGCCTCCTTGTGTACTTTGCCAATATGTACCATTAAACTTTTATTTACCAGTTTCTGAAGAGTCTACTGCATCCCATTTAATATAGAGCCATCCGTCTCCTGTCAAATTTACCAACAGATTATTTGCCTTATGAAGAGGTCCTCCTTTTGTGAAGTGACATTCTGAGAACATAAGAGATTTTTCAGTTAGTAACTTTTAAAAAGTAATCATAGATTTAACTGAAGAGTACGTACTTTACATTTGGGTTAAATTTACAAATACAAGTAATAAGCTTTTAGTTGTTGATGCATATTTAGTATACTACCTATTTAAAATTGACCAGCAAATCATGGGGTAATTAAGTGTTCATTGCAAACCAATCACAACAGGTTACCCTCTGTCTGGTAGCTATTTGGTTAAGCATGACAACAGCTGCATGTAGGTGGTGGATAACACCAACTACAGGGAAATCAATATCCATTGGATACTGTGGTTTGTTTTGTTAACATTAATCCACTGGATGGTCATTCATTTGGTGATCAGTGTTATATAGAATGTACACGTAGTTCTAGAAAATATCCATATCCCCCCTCCACGGAAGGTCGTTGGAAATTCCGAAGGGGAGAGGGAGTCAGAGGCTAAAATTTCCGAGGGTAGTGGGGGCTCAAGTCTACCCTTTTTTCCAGAGGGTGGCAAACAGTTTGTAACGAACGAAATACATGTAATACTTATGTAAATTGTTTTGACAATCGAAAAAGGAATAGAAATACCGCAAATAAATTGCTTCTCCATTTACTTGAGCTTAAATGTGTCTTGTCATTAATGTTTGTGTTTTCCTTGCAATTTTCCTGCTATATCCCCAGAGGAATGATGGCCTAGCTCTTGTACATGAAACAGAACCGATACGAACCAATACAAAATGGCCTATGGAGAAAATTGATCTCCAGGCCCCGGTTGCTCAAAGGCTGGATAACGCTATCCACCGGATAAATCACTATCCAGTGGATAGCGTGGTTTGTTTTGTAGACACTTATCCGCTGGATAGCGATTTATCCAGTGGATAGCGCTATCCAGCCTTCGAACAACCGGGCCCAGATCCTTTCCTTGCGCTCTCAACCTTCTGAAGGCTCGACTGCTAATCCAGTAATTTTACTTGTGGACCAGGGGCCCATTTCTCAAAGCTCCTGGTAATTACCGGGCCCGTTAAGCTGTTTTGTTTTACACTCCAGATGGGAGTTTCAAAAGGTTTGAAAATTGTACAGTAAGTTATCAGCTAAAGAACCAAAATGGGCTACATTAGAGGTCAGAACTCACCCTACTCTTCTTGAGGCTTTGATTCAAAATTAAAAAATTATTTCGGGCTGAAAAAGCAGTTTTCACTCACCGTATGCGCAAAAAAAGTTTGCAGTGTTTCCAAGTAAGGTTCAAACTTTATTATTAAGCAAAAGTGTCACATGCGAAAATTTCGTTTCAGCAGCACTTTAAGTTACCGGGACTTTCGAGAAATGGGCCCCAGGCCTGCCTGCTTGCGGACAATGCTGACGATGCTACGTCCCTTTAAGATTTGTATATATATATAGCTTAAGGTCAACATTGTCATCAGATTAAGGTATTTAAACTACGCAAAAACAAGCAAATTTAGCTGTATTTTAAATTAATTAATGTTGCTGGAAGAAATCAAACATTGTAAAGATTTTTTCAGGATCAGTAAAAGAATAAATCTTAAATAACAGCAAAGAAATAAAGCAAATTGATTTTACCTCTGTGAGCTGTCAATTTACCACATACATGTACATGTATAAAGCGACTAGGAAGTTCCAAGGGGTTCCGAAATTGAGGGTAAAGAAAAAAAACAGATATTCCAGAGGGGAGAGGGGGAGGGGGGGGGGGGGTCTTCACAAACCCCTTTGGAATGGAAATTCCGAGTGGATGGGGGGTTAAAATGAAAAAACCTTCTGTGGGGGGTATGGATATTTTCTGGAACTATACAATTTGGAAAAACTGAGGCCAGTACGTTATTTTGGAGGTTATTTTTCTGGCCGTTTTGGTCCAACTTGGTCTTAGGTAGCCTTAATACCATAAAGATCTTTGTTAGATAATGTAATTCAAAGAAAAACGTATGTTGGTTTGAAGAAGTTTTTTCAGGGTTTATTCACAACTGCCTATATTATGTTGTGTATAACTGTGATGATCAATCATGTCTTGATATCTTTCTCCGCAGTTCATATAATATGGTATTTAATGTAATTCTTCTCTTCAGACTTGTATTCTTCACCACCTATGGGTATATTACAAACTCACATAACCAGCTTCCAGTTGCTTGACAGCTCAGTTGGTAGCTAGCGCACTGCCCCAGTATCGCAGATGTGATAGGTTTGAATCCCGTTCAAGCCTAAATTTTTTCAGGCTTAATTTAGCCTGCGAGCAGGGCTGGCTCACTTGTTTGGGTAGGGTTATCGTGGGCAAAGGGGCTGGCGAGAAGATTTCACAACTACTTCAAGCTAAGAGGTAAATTGTGCTATGACAGACATCCCCCATTTTCCCATCTGAGCCATTTTAAAACATGAACAATTAGTCTGTATAAGAGGAAACATGCGCCCCCCCCCCCATTCAGCACCTTAATCGCATGTGCTAAGTAAAAACGAAGGAGCAGTAACATACTAATTAGCGTAATTATACGACTAATACAACTTGGCAAAACAAAAGGTTTCTTTAATTTGTTTTTTGTTCAACAAAAGGTCTCCAGAGGAAAACTGAGTTTTTTGCATTTGCTATTTCAGGAGAACGAAGCACAAATCAACAAAAACAATATTATTACAGAACAGTGCTTTTCATGTCCAAACAAGTCAATCTGCCAAAAATTAGCTCGATCCTGCAAAAAATGAAAATTGGCCCAAAAAGAGATATACGCCCTTTTTAAGGTATCAGCCACCCTTCAGGACCGTCCGCGCGCGGATCGCTGTGGCGCTTTCATTTTTCTTATAAACCCCAACAAACCATACATTTTCTGAAAGCTTAATAGTTCCAGATTATGGATCATTCCTTTAAAAATCTCAAAATCGTAAGAGAGAGCGTAATTGAGACGTTTTTTACGAAGGCATATGTCTATGTAAATTCACCTCCAGTCCCGCTAAGAATGACCGGAAGAGAACGATAAACATCGCATTTGCTTCTTGACACATTCAACTAAAAAACCGTGTCTCAGATTTTTGACACGTTCATTTGTTCGTTAGTGGCACTAGGATAAAGCCAGAGAGGGCAAATCATCAGCACTTCCTTTGAAAAAATGACCATTAATCGAAAACGGAAAAAGAAAACAAAAATCGCCGACACGGTTTTTTAGTTGAATGTGTCAAGAAGCAAATGCGATGTTTATCATTCTCTTCCGGTCATTCTTAGCGGGACTGGAGGTGAATTTACATAGACATATGCCTTCGTAAAAAACGTCTCAATTACGCTCTCTCTTACGATTTTGAGATTTTTAAAGGAATGATCCATAATCTGGAACCATTAAGCTTTCAGAAAATGTATGGTTTGTTGGGGTTTATAAGAAAAATGAAAGCGCTACAGCGATCCATGCGCGGACGGTCCTGAAGGGTGGCTGATACCTTAACGAAGGCCTTAAATTATGATCATTAATCATGTCTGGACATCTTTCTCTGCAGGACCCTCCTTAATGCTTTAGTCAAACCATTTAACCAATATAAAACATTATTAGTTAACCTGTGACCGAAGCTAGCAACTTACCATTTAATGCATTCATGTTATTAACACTTCGCTGATGTCTGAAGAAATGCCTTTTTATCACTCTTTTGTTGAAGTCATGACTTATGCTTTGTTCTACAGAATGAATACAGAGTTAGGGTTAAAATAGATATCTTCATTTTTGAAAAAAGAAAAGGAACAGAGTGAAAAGAAAAAAATTGAGCGACCTCGTATCGAACGGGTGTCATGGCAAAACAAATTCGAATCTGGCCCGTTCAGCACCTCATCACGCTTGTGCTAATGAAGCAGTAGTAAGAGCTTAAGGTATTATAGTGAGTTCATCGCTTAGCGAAACAAAAGGTTGTTTTGTTTTCCATTGCAACAAAAGGTCCCCAGAGGATGCCCTTGGAAAAATGTGATTTTTTGCATAGGTAATATCTCAAAAAGGAAGCAAACTTCAGGGAAAAAACATGCAGAACATTGTTTGACACACGGAAACAAATTAAAACTGCATGCGAAATTTGGAGCGTTTTTGACAAAGTTCACTTTTCAGTGAACAACCTAACGCCTTTTTCCACCGAAGCCTTCAACTGAGCTATGAAGCCACACATTGGGAGTGAGGTCAATTTATTGAGTTCATATCACCCGTGAGGAATGAAATGATGTGAAGTTATGAAATAATTCATATTTGAACTGCAGTTGTAGATGCAAGTGAAGAATGATCATCGCAGTTAATTTTCCAATTTAAGCAATTGGAAAGAAGAAGCCTCAAAAAAAAAAAATCAGGGCTTCAACGGGATTCGAACCCGTGACCTC
>JAHPZR010035835.1:2500-5000 GCA_019787425.1 Platygyra sinensis
GTGCTGTTGCTATGGCAACGGAGCTGGTTAAAAACAAGGCTTAAATAATGTTTTTTGTTTATTTAAAAGAAATCCAGTCGTTAGATTGTTTTCATATTTTGCACACTGAGAATTGACATTAAATCCCTTCTGTCAATATGGTTCTAATTAAATTTTGACATAGGCGATTTTCGTAATTCGCCGTTTATCATTTTCTGTACTATTAAAAATTCCCTATGTCAAAATTATCATTCACGTGGTCTCTGATCTATTTTTCTGCCAAATTTCTTGAATTCTAACGACTGGATCGAGCGAGCGATTATAGCAATTGAATCCTTTTCACAAGCCTCTTATGCAACTGCTGTTGTTTAAAAGATGCAGAGATCTCGTTTGAGATATCACTTACTTGACTGGTATCTTCTCTCCCATGTATGGTTCCTGTCTCAAAACATCCATGATTTTGGTTCGAAGAGCATGAATTCCATCATCACTAGCAGCATCAGTGTCGCCTCCTCGCCCTGCAATTACAAATGGTAACAAGACACTAAGAGCTGAACAAAGTTTAGTCCAATTCTGACCGTGTCTCTGTCACGCAACGTTTCCATCTCGGAGAGAGAGAGTCTATGGACAATGGTCTGCGCGTGCTCGTATTTTCAGCTACTTAAGAGGGAATGTCCAATAGGACCGAGCCATATCGAAAATATGTGGCACATGCTGAAAAATCAAAATTTTTCATATTCTTCCCAGAGATAGCCTATGGTAAGCCTAGAAACGTGGTGTGATTTTATTCTTGAATAATTTTTTTAAACCCGCTAAAAAATCAAAAATCCGTTGCGGTCCCACGTCTGGTCAAAAACACGCAAAATGCAGTGACTCCAGTTTGAGCCTGGAAATTTATTTTTGAGGAGTTTACAAGTCTTTTGAGGCCAATTATACTTCTGTTGGTTAATTTTCAAGGCGACGACGAGCCGCTTAAAATCACTAAAATTCACTTCCTAAAAATTCTTAATTATGCACACTTTTTCAATCGGCAAATTCGCTACCCGGTAAAACACCAAAACACCTAAGATTTTAACATTTCGAAAGACGAAATGTCATTGTAAAGCCTGGCATAAAAATTATTTTCGGGCTTGACATCAGCGCTGAATACTAACGCTCTCAAAATCGTGATAATCACAACACTAACCTGCTAGAAACGAAAACAATAGGCAAGTGTCTGGGATTCGATAATCAAAAGGAACCTGAAAATGTCTTCTTGTATTTGATTTCCTCGGTATTTGGACTTAAGTGTCGTTGTCTGAGAAAGTGTTCCAGAGGTTGAAAATGTGGGTCAGCTGATTTTGATGAAACTTGTTCCAGAAGTTGGCCTTATTGAGATATTCCAAAACCCAACTTGGATTTGTTCTCTGACTTTTAGTTCAAAAGTTACAGTGGGGTCCCCTTTAGGGCCTCCAGAACATGAAAAATCCTGCTTTTGAAAGGGTAAGTTTGGACCACTATAAAAGCAAACAAATAAAGCCCTTTCAACAAATCATTGTATGGTGCGTTTCTGTTTCAAAGGGTCTTTCAGTTCATGTATGCCGATTTGGCATAGAAGGTTCTGGCAGAGTGGGACTTGGCACAAGTTTTGGCCAAATTTTCAAGATAAAACTACCATCCAAAATTACCTAATTTTAGAAGGTCATATTTCTTTGCTGCCTTATTGGCTAAAATTGATACTTATATCAGGCGTTACCTCAATCCAGGTACAATGAAAGTCAATTGCGAAAAATTTGGCCCATGAAACTTTTGGTTGCTTTCAAGGCCCATTTTGCAGCATACTATCACGAAATTTGCATTTTGGGAAAAGCAACATTTTGACACCCATACTGGCTTAACTTCTATTTGAATGTTTCAGTGTGGTTTCTTAAGTCTATATCATCTTTAGACATCTGTGATAAGTAATAAATTGTAGGTTAAATACTATTTTGGACTTTTAGTTTGCCTTAGGACAAGAAAATCAGTACTCATACAACCACTTGATTCGATATAAAAAGATATGCATACAATAAATGTAGTTGGTGTGTTATGTTAAATGCATGTGTCCATCTTCTGAACATATCAATGTTTACCTAAAGGCGAAAATGTCCATGGCTTGCAGGGCAATGTCTCCAAGCCCTTAAAATACTCCTGAAAATCATGCGAGTGAAACCATCCTACGGTAAAACATTATCCCTGATGATCTGTTCTTTGTGAGTTTGACAAATGAGGTCACAATAGTCTGATGTAATGAGATCGCTTCCTAATGCTGTTAAGTTGCTTGCAAGTAGTTCTTATAGCGGATCGAAGTTCAGCTCTATCACACCAAGGTAAACTTCAGGATCAGGACTACAACTGCACTCCTCGTAGAAGGTCAATATATTTTTTCATATTCGGTGTATGAAGGTGTGTGAAGGTCCACGCTTTCTCAGACTTCATATAAGTCCTCACGAGACATCTCATCTCGGTGGGACAACGCGGCCGTGGGTAATTACAGCACGCG
>JAHPZR010035840.1:0-14029 GCA_019787425.1 Platygyra sinensis
TTTTAAGATAGCTTTAAAGGGTTGATTCACTAAATAAAACGCGTTGAGGCCTTTCATCAGAGATCCTGATCTTTTCCCTTCTATGCCTTACAGGCCAAATTCTTCCGAACTGGAATAATCATAATTTAATAACGTTAGAATTAAAACAGATTCCTTATTAAAACAGACGTCAGCTGCCACAAGACTCAAGGCAATTGTACTAAATGCATGGATATAAAAGAAATTTAAGTAGCATTCATCAAGAAACGAAGTGTAAGTTGCATTCACTCTTAATGCCACAAACAAGGCACAAAAGGTGTTTTTGTGTCTTAGGGTGTGATGGTACATAAGATGAGCTGAGGCATCTGGAGACGAGCAACCTATCTATTTGTGAAACAATGTGCCATCCTAACAGATTCGCGTGCATGCCAGCTGAAGATAATCTATACACAAAAAAGGCACGCCGATTTCAGTCAAGTCCTATAAGCCTCTCCCTTTCAAAGGCAGTTAGCCGGAAGGACAAATCGGCTTAATGCAAACTAAATGGTTCCACAATGACCAAACGGACAAAGACGAAAAATAACGTGTCCCAAATTTTTCGAGAACCTCTAGTATTGGAAAGTATCTATCATCATAAAATGCCGCTTCTTAAATCGCACCCCTTGATGCTGATTTCGATTGTGAAACGGATTTCCGGTTTTGACCGCTGTAATCAGAAAATCCTTCCATTCATTCACCTTCAATGAATTTCCTCGCCTGCTTGGGGCTGTTTCAGATCTTCTTGAGTTGGCATTATTAAGTTCAAAGACCCACTTTACACTGCAAATACACTGACAGATATTCAGTTCCTAAAACTGCTGTAGCAGGCATAAGATGGCGGTATTTTGTTCGCTGGAGGCGTATTGCTTTGGATACAGTACCGCCATCAGCGGGACCTTTAATAGCACTTGTCTGCACCTGAGATATCATAGTGTGGTCAGCTAAATCTCGCGTCAGATGCACGGTCACCACAATTTGGTTGCTTAGGGACTTTCTTCAGGTTTTATTCCTGGATTAGAGGCGTGAATGTCACCTTATGGCAGCGAGGTGACCACTGTATTTGCCTTATAATTTCAACTTTTTCTACCATCAAAATATATCCTATCGAATCACTCATCCACCACCACAATCCCATGATTCACGTTCAGAAACAATTATACAAAGTAGCTCCCAATGCCTCGGCATACATGCATGTGGCGCGAGTGAAAAAAACTGCAATGAAATACATTTCGGTTTACATCTTTCTTACTTATATGTTAGTTTTCGATGGATATTTTGTCGACCCTTCAATGGATCTCGTTCGTGGAGTGGGTTGACAGAATGGACTTTGCTCAACACTGCAGTTCTCAGGAACTCTGCCATTAAATCCCAATCTTGTATTGTGGGAGTCTTCGCGAGGTCGGACAAGCATGGCTTAATATACTTATGATTGCAAATACTTTATCTTGTACAAACAGATCAACATTAAATAAGTAAAAGACAGGCGATAGTGGCCAGGAAAAAATTACCGATAGGCAAAAGTCCATAAAAAAAATTATGACTGACTCAATGTCCATGGTATATTCCTCTTATAGGTGTTAAGAGATAAGGTGTTTATGATGACTCCCATAACAATAATAAAATTAAAGAAAATGACCGAAGAAAAAGCCTGGGTATTGCCTGTAAACAAATGAGCTACATCCTGGTATCAAAACCACCGAAAAAGTGGTGTTCCATCAACATCAAAACTGATATTTGTTGTAAAAGATACAAACTAGGACGTTCCAAAGATATTTACAATCATTTGTCCCGTTTTAAAGGTGCTGAATGGAAAGCATGCGTCGTGTTGTGTCATGGCTTTTGGGGTTGTTCAGTCTCAGTTCAGTAAAAGAAATTTTGTGAGACCAGGCGAGTCAGTTAATAAAGATTTGTCTTAAAATTGTGAAAAAGTGAATGATCAACATGACACCGTGACGGGATTGTAATGTAAACGGATTATATAGAATAACCAAGAAAAACCAGGGACAAAAGTACTAAGAACGACGCGTGTTTTCTAAGTTCCAGGCTAGGGTTGCATCAGATGCCCATTCAACATATTGACATCCCCATCTAAAATGCTCCTCAAAAATTGCACGAAAAGAATTTTTAAATATCACACTAGTGTAAATCCTTAATGCACAAGCGGTGGTACGATTATTCCTTTAGTATATATACATGATTTGTATTGGTTGAGAGCATTGCAGTCCATTGAACACCAGTGCAAAACGTGTATCACTTGTGCAAAAATGTAACACCCTTGGAAATTACGCACGTAAACTAGGCTGCGATTAAATGTCTGAATTATTATAGGAACTCTAGAGTTCATCATACCACTTAAAATGCTCATGAAAATTTTGTGCGGAAACTGTGAAAACTTTATCAGCGAATGAGAAAAAGTGGCTTCAAGAAAGATATCGGCACTACCTCCTCCACGCAATTCAGCTTTTTATTATTAATAAGTAATCAGACGGTTCCTCGTCAATTTGAAATCAACTTTCACTTGATTTTTCAAAAAGCCGAAGCGTTGCCATTTCAGTTTTTCAAACTACTTACCAATAATTCCACATTACCCTTTCATTTATCTTCGTGCCGTTCCTCCCGTACATACCCTCACCTTTCCAGTCCCATCCTAATCCTGCCCCCGCTAATCTCTTTCATCTCGAGATCTCCCCTGTCCAACCTCCACGCACAAACACCGACTTCCCACCACACCCTCCGTGTGCCTTCTCTCATCCCCTTCTCTATTTTTTTCACTCCTCCCCTACTGTTCACACACCACATCACAGCCCCGGAGTACACTCTCCCCCCTCCCCCTCCCCCCACCCCGTTCCCCCCCCTCCCCCCTCTTTCTCCCCAACTCTATACTCGCGCCCCCTACACCTGACTTCTCACCCGCGCTGGCTCCGACTCTTCACCAGTCTACTACCCGCTATACACGGCAAACCGCCTCGATATCTCCCGTATCTACTCACAGTCACATCCCGTCTCCTCACTATCCTGCCACCCACCACACCCCCTCGCTGCCTGCCGTAGAGACCGTCTCATTTTACCTCCCCCCCTCTTTTTCTACTCAACCACTCACTCAGTTCTTTCTCTCCCCGCGGCCCCTCCTCTTTCTTCTTCCCCTCCCCTCCTCTCCCTCCTCTCCCTGTTTTCCTAATTGCAGTGTGGCGCCACACATGGTTCTCATTGCGTAGCAACACTCGAGCTGTGCTCTACGCCACAAGTGAAGCTCTGTCACCGCATCTCTCTCTGTGGGTATGTACGTCACACGCCTCACTTCTCCATCACGCTAGCACACTCGTGCGCGATCTGCATTATACCTTGCCGACATCCACCTTACATCTTCGTCACGCGTACTTCTTTGCTTGAACACGACCCACCCATCGCACAATAACCGTGGCGCCACGCTAAACAAGCCTTTTCCTTGTCTCTCTCGTATGACACTTTGTCATTTCAACACCACTTTTCAGTCTGCCACCCACCTAGTCACACATATAACACCACTGTAGACCTCAACCACAGTCGCAGAGTGTAAATGATCTAACTCCGTTTGTCCGCCTACACCACTCTCGTCTCACCGTCGGGTCCTACGCTACCCCATACCACTTTCTTTCTGCATCCTACGACTGGACTGTGTTTTCTTCGATGCCTCTTCTTCTCATTCTTTCTACCCACAAATATTATATTTGCCCTCTCTGTGATGTGTCTCGCGTCGCCGTAGGCTCTCAGAGTCTTCCACACTTATTCTCTATATATCCACGCGTCTTTGTCAACTCCTGTTTTACTTTCCCATCCCTGCGATCTCCTCAGTGCTTCTGTTTTTCTTACTGCATACCATGCTGATCTCCGCACGCTGTCCACCGTCCACTCGCTCTCTTCCCTCCAGATGACGCCATGTACGCTGTGACTCTACCCACACCGTCTCCTACGCTGTTAGTTGCCTTTGTAGTCTCTCACAACCCTGCACACTGTAGTTACTTCGCAGACTCCCTCCCCCTCTTCGAGTCCTTCGCCGCCTGATGACATTCCGGATCACTTGACACGCATTCACTCACCGCTACTCCAGTCTCTGTGACCTGGCCCCCGCTACTTCACACCTTCGCCCTCACCTGAAATACCACGTGATCCAACGTCAGTGCACCGTGTTTTGTGTACGATCCGAACACTACATTGCAGCCCTAATGTCTGCGCCCCTCCAGAGTTCACATAGTTTATTAGCACTCTAGCAACTCCTGGTTAGATCATCGCACGTGACGTGACTTTCCGGTCGCACCCAACATACGCCGCGCCCCACCTATCTCCTTATCCCTCGCCGATCAGGTGGTAGGCTGTACACACGTATTCTCAAGCCCTGTGTGCCCCCCTCTGTGTCTTACCACCGTGTAGGGACAGATTTCCCCATTTATCCCGCGGTGAGTAGAGCCGCTAAACACCATATGTGCTGTGTGCGCACGCCCTCAACTACCCGCTCTTTGAGAGATAACGCTAACTGTGCCGATAGCGAGTGTCCCATAATCATCCGCCAATACACACGAAAATATACTCGGCCCACATCAGGCACACGCTATACCAACCAGTATTCACCCGTGTCTACGTCATGACACAACACTGGAGGCAGCGCGTGCCCCGGGACAAGGAGTCCTGTACTAAGACCACGGATATTAATGCTTTTGGCCTCTCCAGCGCTGCAGACCGTTCACACGTCAGATGTTACCGTCCTGTGCAGGGGGGCCAATAATAGTTTACTCACCATTACTCCAGCCAAGCGCCAGCTGACAGAAACTGCAACTCTTTAAATCTTAAAAGTTTTAGAATTATAAAAGTTTTAAAATCTGAATATAGTGTTCACATAAAGGATTCAATAAATAATGGTAATTGAACTGAGTGGAGTGCAATTTGGTCTAAAATCATGCGCGTGATTTCAAAATCGAACGAGCGCGCAGCGCGAGTTCGATTTGAAATCACAAGTATGATTTCAGACCAAAATTGCACTCCACTCAGTTCAATTACCACATTATTAAATCCATTTTGAAATCGCCCAAATACAGGACTTGGCCAATTCAAATATTTTATTGATGCAGAACTGAGGCGGTTTTTAAATAAAAAGCGCAACCGGAAACGCTTTTACTTCAGTACACGGTTACCGGTCATCTCGCCACCAGGGAGTTTCGCCACCAACCAACTCGCCACCAAGAAACCACCTCGCCAATAACCAACTCGCCACCAAGCGAAGTCACCTCGCCACCAAACACTCGAGTAAAGTAGCCGAGGTGAATTAGCTGTTCGAACGAGAGTAAAGTAGTCGAGGTGATTTAGCTGCTCGACTACTTTACTCTCGTTCGAACTGCCAAATCACCTCGACTACTTTGCTCTCGTTCGAGCAGCTAAATCACCTCGACTACTTTACTCTCGTTCGAACAGCTAATTCACCTCGGCTACTTTACTCGAGTGTTTGGTGGCGAGGTGACTTCGCTTGGTGGCGAGTTGGTTATTGGCGAGGTGGTTTCTTGGTGGCGAGTTGGTTGGTGGCGAAACTCCCTGGTGGCGAGATGACCGGATACCCAGTACACAATAGAGCAGCGCGCGACCTTTAATCAAGTTGCGCGCGCGCGCTATTTTTGGTTACTAGAAAGTTCTACTGTATCGCAAGCGCTCACGAGAGCGCCGCGACAGCCCGCAAGTGTTATTACATCCATTTTGAAATCGCCCAAATACAGGACTTGGTGGATTCAAATATTTTATTGATGCAGTTCAATTACCACTTTATTACATCCATTTTGAAATCGCCCAAATACAGGACTTGGTGGATTCAAATATTTTATTGATGCAGTACTGAGCTGGTTTTTAAATAAAAAGCAGAACCGGAAACGCTTTTACATCAAAATACGCAATAGAGCAGCGCACGACCTTAAATTAAGTTGTACGCGCGCGCTATTTTTGGTTACTGGAAAGTTCTACAGTGTAGCGCAAGCGCTCACGAAAGCGCCGCGACAGCCCGCAAGTTTGAAGTGTAACTTTCCTCATTGGCTGGAAAAATGATGTGATTTAGAGCAAAAAATGGTGCAATTTGGGAATAAATTGCACCAATTTGAGCCAATCAGATTACAGGGACCACCAGTGATTTCAAAATGGATTTAATAATACAGATAAACCAACAAATGAAAGCTAACGGCAAGAAAGCCGGAGAGAACGTTAACCGCTAGAAAAACTAGCCTGCGAGCAAAGTCACATTTAGAAAGCACAGGTGCAAGCGACGAAAACGCAATAAAATAGACCATTTCCGAATTACCTTTAGCCTCTTTTTCAAGCCGAGTCTTGGTTGAAAATGAGTTTTCATTTACATGCAAATTAAACTCATTTTCATCACCAAGACTCGGTTTGAAAAAGAGGCTAACGCTAATTCGGAAATGGCCTATTAGAAAAGTGAATTTCTTCAGTGGCACCTCTTCACCAGACTCCTCCCGTCGAAACGCTTCGCGCGCGTTTGATCCTGGGACATTCTTTTTTTTTTACTGCCGCATTAGATTTGAAATACGTTTCTATACTTTATACAACGGATTGCGTTTCTGGCGCATGTAGCACAGGTTCTAATTCTTAGTTAAAATGTGTGAGGGTACATTAGGATACATTTTCATCAGACAGCTGCGTGACGCATTCTCAATTGTCTATGCACATTAAACGTCTCGTGCTAGTGTAGTCAGATTTGGCAATTTTGACAAAAAATAATTTATATCACGAGGGGTAGGGGGGGGGGGGGGGGCGTTCTGTTCCAGCTCTGGCAAGTCTGAAGTCTCATTTTTCACGAGTTTAAAACTAGGTATCAGTGCTCGTCACCCGCAATGCGCATCAAGCAGGCCATCCAGGAATCGCAACAACCACCGCCAAAGTCAAAAGAAAGTATTGCGGGGCAGTCAAAGGGAACAAAATGTTCAAAGTCGTTAAGCGCCAGTGTGTGTTCTGCAGGGTGATAGAAGGAAAGGCGAAGACTCGGCTCATGGCCAAACTTCCAAGTTATCATCTCAAGCCATTTACGCCACGTTTTATGTACACATCGTGTGATTATTTTGGCCCCATCAAAATAAAGGTTGGAAGAAACAAGACAGCGAAAAATTATGGAGTGCTATTCACATGCCTCAACTCAAGAACCATTCACTGTGAACTCGCTACCGATGCAAGCACCATGGAGTTTTTACAAGTTTTAAGGAGGTCCTATTCGTACAGTGGTTACCCGAAAGTGATGATTTCCGACAATGGTTCTCAAATGGTGGGAACAGAGCGAGAAATACGCCTAATGATTGAAGGTTTGGACAAAAACAAGCTCAAAGGATTCTGAGCAGACAGGGGTATGAAATGGCGGTTGACTACCCCCCCCCCCCCCTTGACCAACACCACAATGGATGTTTTGAATCGATGGTCAAGACGACTAAGTCCGCCCTAAAGAAAATCATTGAGACGCCATGCTCACGCCCTTCGCGCTGTACTGACTTGCTCACTTGAAGTGGTAAATCTAGTAAATGAACGACCAATAGGCTCTTTGCAGTTTACGATCACATGGTACAAAAACCGCCATGCTGGAGAGCAGATTGCACACTGGGACATCCAAAACAAAGCAACTTAACTTAATATTCTTTTGTTTTGGATATCCCAGTGGGCAGTTTGCTCTCCAGCATGTAGGCTTTTGTACATTATGCGAGCATTTTTTCGAGCATTTTTTCGAGCATTTTAGTGAGGCAAAAGCATTAAGCATTATTCGAGCATTTTAGTGGCATTTTCCTGGAAAATTAATATTTTTTTTTCCCACAGAATATAGAAAAAATCATTGTCATTATTTTTTTTACGAGAAAATGAAGACCTAACTTAACCTGTTCACCCAAGTGTCATCGAAAGGGGACAAGGGATTAACAGAGCAACAGATTATTCAGAAAATTATCTTTTGGTGTATTGTTAAACTTTTACATACGTTGTTGTTAACTTTTTATATTAAGTATAAGTTTTTGTTAAGCACTTAGAACTATTAATTGTGTTGAGACGTTAAAATTATGAAAATTTAAAAACCCTATGTATGAGCATTAACTGAGCATTTTAGTGACATTTTTGGGGGAAACCGAGCATTTTAGTGGAAAAACTGGAGCATTAAGGTGGAGCATTATAGTGGGGAAATAAAAGCATAATGTACAAAAGCCTACCAGCATGGCGGTTTTTGTACCATGTGATCGTTAACTGCAAGGGGCCTATTGACAGTGGCAAGTGACAATGGAACGCAGAAAACAGGAATGTAAGGGTCGGTGACTTCGTCATAGCAGCAGATCCAAACGCAGTACGAGGGAAATGGCACCGCACGGGTAAAGTCGTGCAGGTTTTTCTCGGAGAAAACGCCTGAATACGGCCTGGTAGTAAGTATGCAAGTAAAGGTAGCCGCAGCAACATACACACACCCCACTACAAAGATCTGTGTCATTTACCCGGCAAAGTTTATCCTGATTAGAATGGGATTTCCCCATTGCGGGGCAGGGGGGATGTTCCGGTGACTGAAAAGCGTTTCGATGACTTACAAGAAACATTTGAAATATTAACCCCGATTATGCAAGACCTCGTGTTATCATGCCATGTGTACTGAATGTACAACGGATTTTGAAGCTTCTGTTTCTACTTACGAATGCCAATGTCAACGTGAACACGCTAGGACAAATGTAAGTCGACTATTTTACCGGCCGTATTTCCGTTTTGTTTCCAATCGAATTTGTGTTTCAAAAATGCTGAATTGTAATTGTAATTTTCTGTTATCACAGCTTCAGATTACTGTAATAATAATAATAATAATAATAATAATAATAATAATAATAATAATAATAATAATAATAATAATAATAATAATAATAATAATAATAATAATAACAAATAATAACTTTATTTCTATAGCGGTATATACAAAAGCTCTATATCGCTTTACAATCTAATAAATAGAGTGAATTCGGATAACCCGTTTCTTATATGCTAACGAGAATCACTAAATGGTAATGAGAAAAACAATTAAGAAAGCACGCGTAATGCAAACTGAAATCAATGGCACTTTCCGCATTCCGTTCGAGGAAAAATCCTAGTTTGAATTTCCGCAAATTCGCAATGACGAATGGAACTGCATTTTCCGAAATTTACGAGCACAAGTTTTCTATTCGATCGAACTAAAATTCCGGTGTGAATTTCCGGAAATTTCCATGGGCGAATGGTAGAGAGTTTTCCAGTGTGAAAATCGACAAGCCGGAATTTTTCAATGATTTCTAGGTGTAAATCACACAGGACACTGAAATGTAGACATCGTGACTTTTTATAGACCACAACAGCAGGGACCTTATACAAACCACAACGGCAGTGAAAATGTTGCAAAACAAAGGGTTTAATGAGTCGTACAATGGCTCTGCACGCGTTCTAAATCTTTGTACATTTCCTAGCCAGCCTATACGCAAAACAAACATTATTATTATAAAACGCTTTCTTCACGAAGTTAGCTGCAGCTAGTATTTATCGACATAAAAGTGGAATGATTGTAAAGTACTTTCATTTTCGGATACGCGTCTCCGTCATCCTTGCGTGAGATGTCCAGCTCGCTGTGATCGCGGCCAAAACAACTAGCGCTGACTAGCAAATCGCGAATTTACATAATTTCAAAAAAGGAGGCAATCTTGTGGGGTATACCCAAATTTTCGAACGTATTTTCCTCGAAATGTCCATTCCATTTGATTTTCATCCCGGAATTTCTAGAACGTTCGGTTGAATGGTTTGCTTTTCGGAAATTCAACAATTTCCAGATTGTCAGGAATATTTCCCAGGAAATTTCCGTACCATTTGTACCCGTTTCGAAAATTTCGACATTTTGGTTCGAATGATAAGCGCCCATTGTTTTATTTTAGACTTTGAGCTTCTGATAGGGGTCGGAAGATCTGATAAGGGGCACGATCAATTGCACCAGCGACAATAGGAAATTCAGGTCGGTTTTCCATTAGATTGCCCCATTCCAGAACGTTTGGCCATGTGATTTGGTTCTGGAAGTATCTCCAAAGTTCTGGTAGTGTTCTGTATATAATACGAATACAGAGGTTGGATCAATGTCAAAACAGAGTGCAAGTGTATCCACGTGGAGATATTTCCTGAACCACATCATCACAAGTAAAATCTGATTGATAATATTTATCTTTTGTTGTCGTTGACGTCTGCGTGGAAGTCCATCTAATGTTAAATGAAGGAGCATTGGCATCAGGTCGATGGCTAATTTTTGAAAGGACCCCGGAGTTTCACCAGTATTTCTCCGGAACAAATGGGCTTGTCGTGATATCAGGGAAAACACATCTCGACCGCAAAACTGTTCTCCATAAAAATTCTCAAGCAACCTAATGCTGCAAAGGGAAATGATATTCGTCTGGCAGTGGTAGCTGTAAAGTCACGAACATCAGCGAAAATGGCAAGAATATTCAAAAGTACCACGCGTATTTCATGCACTTCCATGGTCGTTTCCCTCACAACGAATTCTCTGGCTAATATTTTAATTATTCCGGTACATTCCAACGTGATAACTATCTCGTGCGTACAAAAACTGGTAATTAGAATATTATGCGCCTCATTAGCATATAAGGAACGGGTTATACGAATTCACTCTATTATCTGACCAACAATAGCACTAAAACAAAGAAGTCAATTAAAAGCAAGTCTATAAAAGATAAGTTTTCAATCTGGATTTAAAAACATCAACTGATCGACTTAATATAATTTCTAAGGGAATTTCATTCCAGTGCTTTGAGGCAGCAACCGAAAAGGCCCTGTCCCCATAGCTCTTCAGCTACAAGGCGCGCAGCGCAGTTTTGAACGCGCTGGAGCTTCTGAATCATATACTTCGGTTCGGTAATCCGAGGAGCAACGAGTTACAATGGCCGTCGATAAAACCCGGAACAATGAACATCCCGGAACATCCCGGAACATCCCGGAACATGGAATAATTATCATAATTATGAAAAGAATATGTAAAATTAAGTTTCCAACAATAGCCCTTTTCACGGTTCATTTTTCTCATTTGCATTACAATGTAATCCAACGTGGATGCGAGGCAATTTCGGGCTAAAACTGCAAAATAGCCCGAAATGCCTCGCATACATGCTAGATTTCATTGTAATGCAAATGAGCAAAGTTAACCGTGAAAAGGGCTATTAAATGAAACAAAAATAAACTGGTATCAGCTTGGAAAACTAAAAGAAAAAAAAAACAGAAGACGAAACATAAACCTAACAAAACAAATTCAAACTGAAGAAAAAAAAAATAAAAATAAAAATATGTGCATTGAGTGAAAGCTCGCAACTTAAAACTAATCGCAATTGATTTCAGTCAGGTTTGCCATCAATTTAATTGCGTGACTGTCCCTTATTCCTAAGTCGTTGTTCATAGAAAACCAAGGTGGTTGCGTTCGAATTCTTTAATCAGACTGTGGTTTCTTTATTCAATTCATTACGTCAGTTCAAAGATATACGTATATACGATTTCTTATGAAGAATCTAATTCAGGCTAAAGAAGAACAAATTCGAAAACAAGAAGCTGAAATTGCAAGGAAAACTCATGAAATACAGAACAGCCCTTCTCACACAGACCCAATGGGTTATTTCCTCGATTTACAGCACTTACCGAAACAACAACATGAATAAAACTTAGCAGCGCCCTGACCAAAACAACAACAAATAAATAAAACTAAGTTAAATCCACCTGATACCCAACATCAGCTTCTGTGTATAAATTGACCTTGCATTCAATTCAATACTGGCTAACTACAGCGCTGAAGAAATGAACAAACACATTTGCCTGTTTACATTTTAAGATCACCTACGTTTAAAATTTTTTTATATTAACTGAAAAGCTGACATTTGCCCAGTCCAACAAGTCTTTACACTCTATTAAAGTATCATAAAAATTCTTTGACTTGGGCCATTTTAGTTTCAATAAGAATAAAACGCAAACAGCGGTTACAAACATTTGCTTGAACTGCATAACTTTTATAAACTTAACGTTTCGTATGTTACAACATACATCATCAGAAGTGATTATTTTTCGGTTACAGATAAATTTAAATTCAAAAAATACAACTAATTGTACGGACTGGGAACTAACAAAATTGATTGACATAAAACGACAAGAATATGCTAATAATAGAGATAAAGTTTCTCACTGCCAACGTTTTCATTTAAGGTTGGCTTTAGATCACGGATCAACAGAGACTCTTTAATTTTACAATGCATGTCTGATCGACCCGTTGCTAATATTTCAAAATGATCCCACTTGATTCTATGGTTGGTTAAGAAAACATGATCAGCAATTGCAGATTCGTGACAATTTGTGGTTAGGGCTTTTAAATGTTCTGTTTTTCTGTCACGTAATCGGCGTTTCGTTTTCCCTATGTAGAAATCATTGCAATCCCAGCAGTTTGCTCTGTACACTACTTTTGACCTCAAGGAAGGAGCTATTTTATCTTTGTAAGGGAAAAAATACTTGATTCTTCGGGTGTTCTGAAAAACTATTTTGACTTTGAAAATACCGTAGAATTTGTTTATACAAGACCTCAGCTGTTTTGTGAGGTGTTCGCTGCGATAACCTAAGAAAGGCAGAACGATGACAACTTCTTTTCTCTTAACTGTTTGTACAGGATCTGTTTGCTTGTTTTGATGTTTCACAATGACATCATTCATATGATATTTAACAGTTCCCATAGGGTATCCATTAAGTAACAAGATCCTCTTGAGGTCATCTAGGGCAAGCTGTAACAAACGGGGTGAACAAATTCTAATGCAGCGATAAGCCAAAGTGCGGATTAGGTTTATTTTGTATTTACGCGGAGTAAAAGAGTCCCACTTGGTGTAAAGACCGGTGAATGTCTTCTTTCGATAGATTGCTGTTGAGAAGGAGCTGTCAGGATTGCGTTTCAAAAGGATATCAAGGAATGGAATTTCATCGTTTTGTTCAAACTCAATTGTGAATTTAATGTTGTTATGTCTCCCATTCAGGTAATGTAAAAAACTCAAAGCATCATTTTGAAGACATTCACCGGTCTTTACACCAAGTGGGACTCTTTTACTCCGCGTAAATACAAAATAAACCTAATCCGAACTTTGGCTTATCGCTGCATTAGAATTTGTTCACCCCGTTTGTTACAGCTTGCCCTAGATGACCTCAAGAGGATCTTGTTACTTAATGGCTACCCTATGGGAACTGTTAAATATCATATGAATGATGTCATTGTGAAACATCAAAACAAGCAAAAAGATCCTGTACAAACAGTTAAGAGAAAAGAAGTTGTCATCGTTCTGCCTTTCTTAGGTTATCGCAGCGAACACCTCACAAAACAGCTGAGGTCTTGTATAAACAAATTCTACGGTATTTTCAAAGTCAAAATAGTTTTTCAGAACACCCGAAGAATCAAGTATTTTTTCCCTTACAAAGATAAAATAGCTCCTTCCTTGAGGTCAAAAGTAGTGTACAGAGCAAACTGCTGGGATTGCAATGATTTCTACATAGGGAAAACGAAACGCCGATTACGTGACAGAAAAACAGAACATTTTAAAGCCCTAACCACAAATTGTCACGAATCTGCAATTGCTGATCATGTTTTCTTAACCAACCATAGAATCAAGTGGGATCATTTTGAAATATTAGCAACGGGTCGATCAGACATGCATTGTAAAATTAAAGAGTCTCTGTTGATCCGTGATCTAAAGCCAACCTTAAATGAAAACGTTGGCAGTGAGAAACTTTATCTCTATTATTAGCATATTCTTGTCGTTTTATGTCAATCAATTTTGTTAGTTCCCAGTCCGTACAATTAGTTGTATTTTTTGAATTTAAATTTATCTGTAACCGAAAAATAATCACTTCTGATGATGTATGTTGTAACATACGAAACGTTAAGTTTATAAAAGTTATGCAGTTCAAGCAAATGTTTGTAACCGCTGTTTGCGTTTTA
>JAHPZR010035842.1:2500-5000 GCA_019787425.1 Platygyra sinensis
ATTTCTTTAGAAATGTCAAGCAATCCTTAAAATTATTTCGGTTTTACTTAGACGAATTTACCGAGCTTATGTATGCCATCACATCGCTCAGTATCTGTGATATCAGACTGCCGGTTACGGTCCCACTTAGGCTAAATGCCCGGCAGTCAGAAATATTCACCGAATTCCAACTGAAATCCTTGTTCAAACCTATTGATAGTATTTGATGTTTCTTACTAAAGAAGCATCCAAGGATTGAAAAAGGATTTCAGTCGGAATTCGGTGAATATTTCTGACTTCCGGACAGTCTGACACAAATACTGAGTGATGTGATGGTATACACAACAGCTGACACAAGCTCGGTAAATTCGTCTTAAGTAAAACCGAAATAATTTTAAGGAACGATTGACATTTCTAAAGAAATATAAAATACTTTCAACAGGTTTAGATGAAGGCTTTCAGTCGGAATTCGTGAAGTGCATGTTTCACTATCCGGTTTGAGTTGAATTGTTTTAAGTGTCGAGAGATTTTATAGTATGCCCACGTTCGGATATTTCGTCAACTAAAAAACCAAAGTAATTTTTAGAGTCACTTGACATTGCTAAAGAAACAATTAATACTCTCAAGAAGCTTAAAGGAAGCTTTCAGTGAAAATTCGGTAAAATTTTCTGACTGCCGGACATTTAGTCAGTTTAAGACCGCCGGGAACACAGCGTTACGTTTGTAATTATGGGTTTATCTTGTAACTGTTTTTTTGTCTTGGTATACTGGAGATGCAAGGTTATTACTTATGTATACAGTAAGCGGAAAAGATTTTAGTTTATTCTTCTCTCGATTAACATTAGATAGCTCAGAGGATGTAGCATGTTTCTCGATGAAAGGTTAACTCATAAATGTTCGCTCATAAAGAGATCTCTCGTAAGGTTTGCGGACCAGTCCGTTCCGAAAGCGCTTCTCATCTGTTAGTGTGGGTCTACCGCGAACGCTGTGTGAATATTTGGTATCTGTTTTGAACGTATTATACACAGTCTTTGTGCTGATCTTCCACCGCATAAACTTTTCTTCGTCCGCCATTACACCATGCCATGTGCTCATCAGAGTGAAATCGTCGCGCATGCGTATTACTTGCAAACTTGCAAACTGTGGCTGAACGAAAAAAAAAAACGAAGCCGAAATTTCAACTCGGGCGTTTCCTTTGGAAAGCCCGAGTAATAATTTTAGCCACAAACAGATACTAGAAGAGATTACAACACAGCTTTTCTGAAAGAATTTTTATTTCTGTTAATTAGTTATTGTTCGTTACACAAAAGCCAATTTTCCATTAATTGTTCAAATGATATTTCTTAATATGACTTCAATATTTTGATTGCCCAGTTGGTAGAAATAATTACTAATTTTGTATGACATGAGAGGTTTTAATTGAAAGACTTTAAGCCAATAGCAGTTACTAGAAATAATTAATATTTTTGTCTGACTTGAGAGGTTTTAATGGAAAGACTTTAAGCCAATAGCAGTTGCTAGAGATAATAAATATTTTTGTATGATTTGAGAGGTTTTAATTGAAAGACTTTAAGCCAATAGCAGTTCTAGAAATAATAAATATTTTTGTATGACTTGAGAGGTTTTAATTGAAACACTTTAAGACAATAGCAGTTACTAGAAATATTTAATATTTTTGTTGGCATTATAAAGGGGGAAATCGGAAAAATTAAGTCACCCCACACTTACAACAGCCCTCCCCTCAGTGCAACCTATTTAAACACTCACCCGAATTATGCCGTTCATTTCAAAACGTAAAACAAGTGATTCCTTCATCAAAAACTGAAGCCAGCACCCACTTTCACGTTGAAATTACTAGTTTATATAAAAATGGTGATTATCTCTGTTTTCTGGTAGAAATTGAAGTGAAATGTACCTTGTCACGGTAAATCACTAAATGTTTGCAAAAGTACCTCCCGTAGATAGATGTACGACACAGTTGACCTCCAAGCGGTGGATATTGCCGTGTAAACGTGTAATAAATGTTTGGGAAGAAATGAAAAGCTTGTTTAATACCTAATAAACACGTTATCTATTGTTCCGTTGAATGTAGGCCTAAATACCGTATGTTGTCATTATATTATTGCTGCCGAATAATTAATATTCCTGTTATGAAAAAAGCACCCAATTGGATACAAATCACATGTGGAATATTTGGAAGATTAAGTTCAATATTTTTCATTCTGTTAACTCTAGACTACCGAAATATCTTGAGGTATAGACGTCTCTAACGACGGCGTCGATTCACTATTCACGTTATTATCTTTCTCAGTTTAGAATCCCTGGCGTGACTTCCTGTGACGGAAGTTTCGCAATATCCGACAAGTAAACGAAGATGAGTTCCGACGATGACCTCCCGTAGCTCGATGTTAAAATGTTTCGACCCTGGAGATGAGCATCATGGCGGCAAATGGGTTATAATTCCGTTGCAAGGCAAGAACTGTCGATTCAGTCGATTTCATGGATCGTAATTTCTCCCCAG
>JAHPZR010035842.1:10000-20010 GCA_019787425.1 Platygyra sinensis
TGATTGTACCTAATGATCACCTACTGTAGTGTACTTTAAAGAAGAAGCAGTATTCCAGATAAGTGAGGGATCCATGGTCAAAAACCTGGCAAGATCAGCTACGTGACCCGACAAATTAATAGAAAATTTATAATACTTTGGTGGAAGCAGTGGGTATTGACCCGTATGAATTCCTTATTGACACCCTGCCTTGAAAATTTGTCCAGAACCCTGAGAAGTACACAGTCATCTACTAGGTACAAGACTGCACTACAGACTGTATATGATTTCCTCCTTTAGAGCAACTACATTGTACATTGTTATATACTTAGACAATCTTCTGTAGGCATTTTGACACAGCTTAGATTGAAAACAAATTGAATTTATACTTTGTGCTTATAACAGACAAATACTATAATTGACATTTCCCTCAAATATTCTTTTTTTTCAGGAACTGGGAAGACGACAACTCTAGTTGAATACACCAAAATGAGGCCAATGGAGCGGTTCCTTAATGTGGCTTACAATAAGTGAGTGGAGGTTATCTTTTGGCATTAATTTCTGCTTCATGTTGATTTGCAGACATACACTCTACACTATATAATCATGTACCACCTTGGATCGTTGACTTGATTTTAAAACCCTCTTACAAGTATCTATTAGCGTTAAATGGCTGTGGCTGTGGCTGTGGCCTGTGAACTTGTGAGGTGGCTTGCATGTTTGTATCCTTTATTATCTACATGTACAGTAGCTCTCGTGAGACCTCAGTCACATGTTGTGTGACAGAGCTGGACATCTTTACCTTAAAGAACTTTACTAGGTAACCATTTGATATTTCAGGCCATCTGATAGGGTGCAGAAAAAAATGGAAAATTATGCGGAAATTTTCGGCAATATCATACGGAAGAAATTGATGATTATGCGGAAAAGACGCCAGATTATGCGGAAATTTCTAAAATTAATACAGTTGTTCCGTTGGCTTTTTAAAACGTATAAAATACACGTTAATGTCTTTCCAAGTGTTTAACTCCTTCGTGGCATGTTTGACCTTTTGCTGCCATTCGTGGACATGTATTTCTTCGTTTAACGCAGTTTTTCCATAGTTTTTTCTCTGAAGCTTAGTAACCAGGCATTGAATCGGACGAGGAAAACTAGAACCCAGGCTCATCACCAGAAAATGCATGGAACGCCTGGAGGCTTAAAATTGTTTACGAACAAAAAGGCGTGTTTTGGTCGCTGTTTTGGGTGAATAACTTCTTCAAAACGATCAATCTCTTTGCTATTTTTGCTTCTGAGGATGACAAGCAGTTGCTTTCTCTCTTATATGTGGCAATTTTCTTGTTTTGTGCGGAAAAATGCCCCAAGGACAGGGTTTTCAAATTTAGCCGGCGCCCGGGGCAAGTCACCGGCTACTTCAAGCATTTGCGCCGGGTACTTTTCGTATTCCAAATTTTATTAACTACACAATTCTGTTTCACCAAGTAATCGTGATCTGAGCTTTTCGAGCCGGGAAATAAATAAACGCCAGCTGATGAACATAATTAATAAACAGTGCAGCTATTACATGTAACTTTTGGTGGAAACTACATAAATAAATGTTTTCTCCAAAACTGAATTCAAGGAAAATGTATTCATTTTGTAAACTTCACTGGTATTTAATAGGGTGTAAAGAATAAACAGTAAAAATTGCCATTGCATGTTTCCATTACTTGAGACAAAACAATTGCAAACTTTTGCTTCAAGCAGATTTTTTCGAATGTCTGCCAATATTGTGGAGCTCTACTTTGCTACAAAACACAAAAAACTGTTTCTCTTTAACTTATGCAACTGATTTGAAATGCCGGCTATTGTATTACAGTTCAGTTTTGTATTGCACTTAAATTGGAGGTACAAGAAATCAATGTAATAAATACTGTACTCAAGCAAATGTAAAAGCATACCATACCATTTTTTAAAAACTTTAAAAGCAACTAATTTTACAAAGTTTTTCAACACTAACCCTTGTTAATAAGTGTACAGTGGCGTTCAACAAAATCAGTTAGGGGTGCAAAAAATTCAAGGGAATAAACTTCATTTAATCAAGGCACCCTGATTTTCAAAATTTCCCGGGGCAAGCTCCCCATTCCTCTCCGCAGAAGTGGCGGGGCTGCTCCTCCTACTCCACAAGGCTGCCGTTTTAGCGCTGAGATAGTGCTCCGGCTACTTTACAATTTCCTCCTGCTACTTTTTTTCAATTTGAAAACCCTGTATAACACAGAGATTCCTCACTGCTGCTTCGTTAGCTCAAGTGGATAAGCGCTGAACATAGCTGAGTCAAATTTATTTTGTCGTGACGCCGGCTCGATACGAGGTTGGTCAATTTTGTTTTTTCCTTCTGTTTCTCTACTTCTTTCAAAAGCCAACAAATCTATTGTTATTGAATCGCCTTTTTGCTCCTTTTGATCTGGAACTGATTTTTTTTTAAGCTGGAATGAATTGTGACGTCGGCTTTTGGCGCGCAAAGCATCGATTACTTCGATAACACAAATTCATAGCTTACCTGTTAATTAAGCGGGAGTTTGCTCGTTACTTCCACCGATATTCGAAGCTTATTCGAGGAATATTTGCGCCCGCCTGGTAGGAGATTTGGCATCATTAAGCCTTTGACCCTCGTTAAGTCACCAGCATGCTTCAAAGAATTGAGGCGTGTTTTTGTTCCGAGATCATGGTTTAAGTCTGCCGTTAACTTAGCCATTGAAGAACAAGTGAGCCAGGCGGTAGAGTCTAGAAACGCTTCTTCTTCCAAAACAAAGCATGCGTCATGGACTTATGGCTCATTTGCCAAACTTTGGTGTGTATCAGTTTTGGAAATTAGAACTGCTTTCTAGAATCTTATTATTTTCTTGAAATCAGCCATCCACCAACGCCCGCTTCAAAAATTTCTGGGATATCCCATAATAATCTTTGATACTTAAAGCGCCGTGACCCTAGTGCCCGTGACATATAGCTTGTCTTAGCGTGACTCAGACCCGGTTGGGAACTGGCGAGGAAGGCCAGGCAGCACAGTAAACATTTCTCTTACAGCGTTGCCACATTTGATAGCGTTGCCACACTGATATTATAGTATCTAAAACATAAGGTGAGTCCAATTAGCTAGGGCTGATTTGGTCCCTAGGCTTAAATGGCATTCAGTAGCCTTTAGATGTAGCCTTTTTTGGGCAAGATTACGCTCAAATGGCTCCAGGAAGGGCTGAATCAGACTTTCGCCAGCAGGGCTGAATTGACACTTTGGGCCTGAAACATATCTTAAAAATTTTCAGTGTACCGATTATTGTCGTAAACATTTCTCTTACAGCGGTGCCGCATTTTGGAATATCCCTCTGACTGATATTATAGTATCTAAAAGATAAGGTGAGTTTAAGCCTAAGCTAAGTAACTTCAGTTTTGAGTGAACTAACGACACGGCGTCCCAGAAAAGCAGTAGTTTTGTTTTCATTTTTTGTCATTTTGACAAATAGTTAGCTCAGTTTGTTTAGATTAGACTTGTCAGTAATCTCTGTATATATTTTTATAACGATTATATAGTTTAAATTTTCCCATTTGAAGGTATTTGCTTGTATACGACTGAGCGGAATTTGCAGTGTATAAATAAAGTGATTTATTTCTCTATCTGTCTATCAATAAGAAAATCCGATGTGTATGAAAGCTCAGCAATAATGGCTGAAAAAGTGTGACGGTTGTTCAGTGGAAGAACACGGATAGATTTCGTAACTCACCATCAGGCGAGTGATTTACTAATTCGAGTGTGACATATAGCTTGTCTTAGCGTGACTCAGACACGGTTGGGAACTGGCGAGGAAGGCCAGGCAGCACAGTCGTTGAATTTGACGGTAGAGGGTCAGGAGTTCATGTATGACCCCATGAAATGTCCTGAGATCCCATGCCTGTACTGGCTATAGCGTGGCTATCGTCGCTATAGTGGCTGTAGTGGCTGTACTGGCTGTAGTAGCTGTAGTGGCTGTAGTGGCTGTAGAACAGCTACTACAGCTACTACAGCTACTACAGCTTCTACAGCTACTACAGCTACTACACGTACTACAGCTACTACAGCTACTACAGCTACTACAGGTACTTCAGCTACTACAGCTACTACAGCTACTACAGCTACTACAGCTACTACAGCTACTACAGCTACTACACGTACTACAGCTACTACAGCTACTACAGCTACTACAGCTACTACAGCTACTACAGCTACTACAGCTACTACAGCTACTACAGCTACTACAGCTACTACAGCTACTACAGCTACTACAGCTACTACAGCTACTACAGCTTCTACAGCTACTACAGCTACTACACGTACTACAGCTACTACAGCTACTACAGCTACTACAGGTACTTCAGCTACTACAGCTACTACAGCTACTACAGCTACTACAGCTACTACAGCTACTACAGCTACTACAGCTACTACAGCTACTACAGCTACTACAGCTACTACAGCTACTACAGCTACTACAGCTACTACAGCTACTACAGCTACTACAGCTACTACAGCTACTACAGCTACTACAGCTACTACAGCTTCTACAGCTACTACAGCTACTACACGTACTACAGCTACTACAGCTACTACAGCTACTACAGGTACTTCAGCTACTACAGCTACTACAGCTACTACAGCTACTACAGCTACTACAGCTACTACAGCTACTACAGCTACTACAGCTACTACAGCTACTACAGCTACTACAGCTACTACAGCTACTACAGCTACTACAGCTACTACAGCTACTACAGCTACTACAGCTACTACAGCTACTACAGCTACTACAGCTACTACAGCTACTACAGCTACTACAGCTACTACAGCTACTACAGCTACTACAGCTACTACAGCTACTACAGCTACTACAGCTACTACAGCTACTACAGCTACTACAGCTACTACAGCTACTACAGCTACTACAGCTACTACAGCTACTACAGCTACTACAGCTACTACAGCTACTACAGCTACTACAGCTACTACAGCTACTACAGCTACTACAGCTACTACAGCTACTACAGCTACTACAGCTACTACAGCTACTACAGTTACTACAGCTACTACAGCTACTACAGCTACTACAGTTACTACAGCTACTACAGTTACTACAGCTACTACAGGTACTACAGCTACTACAGTTACTACAGCTACTACAGCTACTACAGCTACTACAGCTACTACAGTACTACAGCTACTACAGCTACTACAGTTACTACAGCTACTACAGCTACTACAGCTACTACAGCTACTACAGCTACTACAGCTACTACAGCTACTACAGCTACTACAGCTTCTACAGGTACTACAGGTACTACAGCTACTTCAGCTACTACAGCTACTACAGCTACTACAGCTACTACAGCTACCACAGCTACTACAGCTACTACAGCTACCACAGCTACTACAGCTACTACAGCTACTACAGCTACTACAGCTACTACAGCTACTACAGCTACTACAGCTACTACAGCTACTACAGCTACTACAGCTACTACAGCTACTACAGCTTCTACAGCTACTACAGCTACTACACGTACTACAGCTACTACAGCTACTACAGCTACTACAGCTACTACAGTACTTCAGCTACTACAGCTACTACAGCTACTACAGCTACTACAGCTACTACAGCTACTACAGCTACTACAGCTACTACAGCTACTACAGCTACTACAGCTACTACAGCTACTACAGCTACTACAGCTACTACAGCTACTACAGCTACTACAGCTACTACAGCTACTACAGCTACTACAGGTACTACAGCTACTACAGCTACTACAGCTACTACAGCTACTACAGCTACTACAGCTACTACAGCTACTACAGGTACTACAGCTACTACAGTTACTACAGCTACTACAGCTACTACAGCTACTACAGCTACTACAGCTACTACAGCTACTACAGCTACTACAGTTACTACAGCTACTACAGTTACTACAGCTACTACAGCTACTACAGCTACTACAGCTACTACAGCTACTACAGTTACTACAGCTACTACAGCTACTACAGCTACTACAGCTACTACAGCTACTACAGCTACTACAGCTACTACAGCTACTACAGCTTCTACAGGTACTACAGGTACTACAGCTACTTCAGCTACTACAGCTACTACAGCTACTACAGCTACTAGAGCTACTACAGCTACTACAGCTACTACAGCTACTACAGCTACTACAGCTACCACAGCTACTACAGCTACTACACGTACTACAGCTACTACAGCTTCTACACGTGCTACAGGTACTACAGCTACTACAGCTACTACAGCTACTACAGCTACTACAGTTACTATAGCTACTACAGCTACTACAGCTTCTACAGCTACTACAGCTACTACAGCTACTACAGCTACTACAGCTCTACAGCTACTACACGTACTACAGCTACTACAGCTTCTACAGCTTCTACAGCTACTACACGTTCTACAGCCACTACAGCCACTACAGATACTACAGCCAGTACAGCCACTACAGCCACTACAGCCACTATAGCCACGATAGCCACGCTATAGCCTGTACAGGCATGGGATCTCAGGACATTTCATGGGGTCATACATGAACTCCCAACCCGGTAGAGACTTGTTTCCGTATCTCAAAATTCCCTCTCTCCTATTCACTTACACTTACATGAAATTTCTAAGTTTCTTGACACAGTTTCTGCACAACAAATGTTGTCTAAGTGCAAGTCTCTTCAATTATAAAGGAAAAAAAAAGTTTCGGTGTGACGGGAGTGATTCGAACCCGGGGCGTCAGATCGGTGATCTTCTCTCGTTACCACTAGACCACCGAGGGTTCGCTACAAGGTCACGGTTTGATTTAAGTAGTAATGCGAACACTCTATATAAAGAAGCTAACCATTAACCCTAATCCTAATCAGTATTTTCAGTGCTTAGGCCTAATCAGTACTTTCAGTGCTTAGGCTTAATCAGTATTTACTTTGTGTACGCATCAACGTATCCAAGGGCATTTTGAGATATGGAAACAAGTCCTAACCGAATTTGACCTGTGTTCAGAAAACGGATTCAAAAGCCATTTTTACGGGCCAAACAGAATCCAAAGGTCGGTTAAATTGGCAAGCAAGCGTTCCGCGAGTGTGTCTCGTGGATTTCCAAGCAGATGATTACTTTGAATTGCGAAAGGATCGAGCCCACCGCGAACTGAAGCAAGAACCCAAAAAAGACAGAACGCCTGATCGCAGGTTAGCAGAAGAAAACTTCAGCTGAAATGTAAGTTTTGCTTTGTATTTTAGCGTATCTTTGCTGATAAATTTTGCGTTTCATGCGCTTTTTTATCGCATGAGCAGCGTGTTAGCTTAAGGTTTCCTCTTTCTGTGTTGTCAGAAATAATCATTTCACGGAACGAGCAGTTTTGTACCAAAAAAAAAAAATAATTTCACGTAGAAAGCATTTAAATCGATCACTGACGTAGCCGATTCGCAAAAACTTTCAACCTTTCTCTCTAGGCACTACTCATTGAGTAGATTTAGGTATCGATTCATGCAGTAGATTACAAAAGTCGAGATTGTTTTCCCTGGCCAAACACTGCGCTAACCCTAGCATGTCCTGAACCCTAACTCTAACCTTGTTCGAAGCGCTAGCGCTAACCTGAACCCTAAGAGACTAGCGCTAACCCTAAGCAATAAACCTAATCCCTGAGCGCTAGCCGCTTATAACCCTAAGCATAACCCAGGACACTGTAACGTGGTGAACCCTAACCGCTCGGACCCCGTCACCCTGACCACCAAACGCTTAAACCCTAGTTTTCGAGCGGTAACCCTAACCTCTAATAAAACTGGGAAATCTTAACCCTGAGGAGTTTACAAGTCAGCTCTTGTTGAACAAACCTTAAAGAGAAACGACGCCTAATAGTATTGTGTACAACAGCAGTGTCGCAAAAGGACGCGGACTGTGACATGCAAGTGTTTTTGCACTACTTTATTTTCTGGAATATACGCAACAGAAACGAGGGGAAATCAGTGCAAGGCAGTTTTCGTATATACCCGCACGTGTTTTATGAAGCTCGATTTGGCGTAGAAAATTTTCGTATAGAGGCCTACGACTCTACGATAGTAATGTTGCATTTTCAGGTACTTTTCCTGGAATATCCGTAGAACCGTATAGCGTACAATTATGGTGTAATGAAACATTATATCGCTTAGTGGAAATGTTTACGTACTGATTACGCGTACAATTATGATATGGGAAATATTATTGTCGCTTTGGGGAAATGTTAACTGCTTGTTATATGATTACGGGATTGCGTATATATTGAAATAGTGTTTTCCTGATTTCGCAATTCTGCATTATAGCTGTAACGCTGATCCGCTCTACGCTTATCTTTCCAATAATATTTTTTCAATGTTCTACTTCTGTATTTACGCCTTGATTAACACTACGACGCTCTACGCTCTGTAACGTTTATTATGTTTTTCCCTTCTGTCTTACTTCCCCCCAATGTACTACGTCTACGCTATACATATTGCGTTTACTACAGCGTAGACTATTGATTTAAGAATATAACGTACAGTGTAGAGCGTAGAGTTTATGCAAAAGTTAAATTTGAAAACTATTGTTGAAATATAGGTTGTAAATCCAAAGGCAGGCTTAGATTTCCAGGCATGAATTACCTGAAAATTCTCGTAGGTTTGAGTTTTCTTCCCAATAGATTGTTTCCGGTTACCGTTACCTTATACCCCTATTTCGTGCAAGCTCATAAGCCATGTAACTTTTTATCTCGATCAGGGTTTAGAAGCCAGAAAGTGATCTTTGTGCAGCTCAACTGTATGAAACTGTGGTTTTTGTGAATCCATACTTCATAGCTTTGCGTGTCACATTAAGCTTTCCATCGCGCGTGTACAATATTTAGCGGGCCCTACTCCCCCGCTCGGACCGCGGCTAAAATTCATATTTTGGTTTATTGTCAAACTGTTGCGTGATTTATCCCTAATTTTTCTCAACTTTTAAAGCAAATAGAAGTTCAAAACTTTCTCTATCCTCTAAATTGTGTACTAAAGCGTGCGAACGACTTAAGAACGAGATCAAATTGATTCGTTTTGCTTTCGACCCTGCTTCAGAAATTCTAAGCCTTTCCTCTTGAGTGAAATCTTTCCGGAACCGTTCAGACACAACCCATAGAGATATAATAAACATCTTACTAACCTCTTCTTCTCTGTGATTGAAAAGCCCCATGGATATTTTATGATGCTGTTTTTCTTGATATAGATTACAGAAGAGAGCACAGGAAGAAGTCCTGAAGACACCTGAAAGGTGTGCATTTCATCTGATATCTCCTACATTTGTTACCTGCCTTTACATTATAGCATTTGTAAATTTAAAGACTGTAGCGTAACATGCATGGCATGCCCTTTAAAAAGCCCATTTGATGTCCATGTAAAAAGTTCATGAAACCACGTGTTACATAGTTCTCGTATAAAGCAGCCTTTTGTCTGCGCGTTTCAAAGTCATTACATGTTCAAATCACCTTCAATGGAATATATAGTAGCTGTTTGAGTACCAGAACCGAGAAGTATTCACTCTTGACTATTCCACTTACTCTATGACGGCCGCTTGCGGGCAAGTAGGAAATGTGCCGAAAGCTACATGATGTTAATAAAAGAGTATAACTTTGACTTTCGTGAACAGAAATCTTTCCCTGCACAAATGCAAAAATAAGCAATCTAATTCATGCACTGTTGAATCTACAGATGCGTTTGAAGTTGACGATGCTTTTTCCCATCCGGGAAAGGTTTATATTGTTTTTCGTGGGGAATGGGGCGAGGGATATTCAGAGTGGCCTTTGGGCTTCTCGGCCCCTACAATGCCCTCCCCTCCCCAATGGGCTTCTTGGTGGAGATTAACTGGTAAGTAACAGTCACTATAAAGTAATTAGTACCAAATAAATAGTAATTATGAATTTTCAAACCGTGTGGAATGCTTTTTGATACTGGCCTGTGCACGTATGAAGAAATAACATTCAGTACAGGTCGTGAC
>JAHPZR010035844.1:0-16941 GCA_019787425.1 Platygyra sinensis
AGCCAGTACATGAACCATAAAGCGAGACAGGCACCAGCCATGAAAACAAAGAGGCCCGCCCTCGAGCTTAATCCCACAGCTCCAATGCTTTGTAGCACCGCAAAGATACTTGTAGCGGCCACAGCACCTCCGTATACCACAGACTGGACCAACGCTGCCATTGAGTTTGCGGCTACTCCCGCAGCTGTGAACCCTATCTGTGCTAGTCCAAATCGAATCCCAACTAGGGCCAAAATGCCTCCCACTAGAGCAACAAACACACAGCACACATTGTCTTTGAAAGCGGACCAGTCTTTCCCCTCACCTTTTGTACTCTTATCTGGCAAAAGAAACGTTGTAGCTGTATATTACACACTATTGCACAATATTTTAACGACGTTTTTCATGTGACAGCAAGGCGATCTTACCAATTTGTCATTAAAGGCAGACCTGAATACCAGTAATATGTATTACTTTTGGAGGATGCCTACGAGTCGATCTGATAAGTTTGGAGGCTCAAGAAACTGAGGAATAAGAGTGATTTTGCTCTGTACAGTAGCTAATTCTCTGAATTAAAATCAAATTGTAATTATTGTTAACCAACATTATGTGATATGGATGTCAAATAAGGGCCCACTGCAATTATTTGTCTTTTTTTGCTTTTGAGGAAAAATCTGTTTCCACTCATCATTGAATGCTGGGGACTGGACACAAGATCGTCAGGGTCTATTTTTAGGCCATTTTCTAGGAAAAATCAATGCTTTTCTTAAACCGCAAAATGGAAATTCGTTGTATTAAAATTTCTGATCGTCTTTGCAGAGCTCTGAGTTAAACCTACAATCCAATACCTAATATTCCACGTTCTGACAAGAAGCTAAATTATTTCGTCCCAATTCGACCAAGATTTGGTGATTTCTAAACGCATTCTTGGCGGACAGTTTGGAAGAAGGAAAGCCAACCATTAAAAACAAAGACGTTTATTCCAGCAGGAATTCTTTTAGTAAAAGAAAAGATACAAGTTTGAAGCTCAGAGGATCTCCGAAACCGTCGCAATAGCTCGAAGCTGAAGTGTCGATTCACAATTGTGTTCTTGAAGTTTTTCTTCCACTGCTACGATCGATCCAGAAAGGTCAGAAATGGCATATAGTTCACATATGTGGGACATTATATTTAGGAAACTGATCAAGATCGTCAACGCTTATGAAAATGTCTTCATTGTGAGGAGTTGAAAGCCATCGGGGAATGTCACTTTTCAACAGATGTATGAGGGCTGTGGACTGTGGACAACGCTTAGGCATAAACAGAGTTCCGACTAGCCGGAGTACAACTAACGCTAGCCTTCAAAGCAGTCAGTTTGGGCTGTTTACGGTTAGCTCTCGTTAATGGAAATGCACGATATTATTAGTTAATAAGTCACCGTCTACAGCCTACTGTCAACAGTCTGCAAATGCCATATACACAGCTTTTTAATCGCAGCTGCCCAGCACTGTATAATTTCAGTTAACAATTTAAGTTACGACAGCAGATAAAACGCTTGCAATTGACAGTATGTTACTTATTCCCACCTACCATGATTTGCACAAGTGTGCGAAGTCAGAAGCAACAAAACGCAAACAATAAAAGTGCAGTTCATGTTGACAGTATTTCGCTTTGTTTTGCTGACTTGTATTTCTCTCAGCGCATCGATGGCGAGTGACTACGTCATATAATTCGAACGTTGAGTGCTTTGATTGGGTGTTAGAACAATAAACGAAACTGAAACTGTGTACGGGGTTTACCCCTTTAAAATCTCAGCTTCGTTTGCGAACAAATAAAATTGTATTGTTTTGGCTTTATCGGCGAAACATTCTTATTATTACAATATTCACTGAAAACATGCTTAAAGCGTGCATGCAAGCAAACTGGTGAACACATGTTATTCAGACTTTCTAAAATGAGTCACGAACGCAGTAAAAGAAAAAAATAGTACAATCCATTTCAAATGAAAGTTTTGATTACTTAAGTGATTCTAGGCTACATCGGAAAGGCTTATGGTAAAATGCAAAAGCTTACCTTTCGTTTTGATTTGTAAGAGCCGATTTTTACGAAAACAATTATTGAAGAGTTTGTACTAGTTATCGACAAAAATTTTTTTTTTAACAAGTAAACATCTGTAAGGTGTGATAAATCAATTAGAAGGCGTCAACCACTGAGCAGAAACTTCCCTTCTATTGTTTACTATATGTTGCAATTTAACCTACAAAATTTGGCTTTCGTCGATTGTGCAAGTCTCCTAAGCCAATGTTACACCAAGCGATTTTGCTAAGGTTTCCGTAGTATAGATATCTCAGTACACTCATCATTACTATAAGACGAGAAAGCCTCCCACAAACCTTAATAAGGTGCTGCAAGGTTAAGGTATTTGTTTTAAAATTGATAGGAGTTTCGTTTCTTGATATAAATTTCTCATAGAACAGTTTTGACGTGGCATTGAACGCCACTTAAGGAACTGTGAACATGGTGAAGAGCTTGAGAGATTTACCTCACTGTATTATCAAGAGCATGAAGGGTAAGACAGTTTATTGCCCATACAGGCCTTAATCCCAAACCAATCATCTCTCTTAAGTTATGTTTAGAACACTCCCAGGCTCAGAAATGTACTAAGGAAGGATCGACAACTTTGTTCATGTGAACAGCCCAGGTGGCTTTGCACATTTTCATCCTCTCACGAGAATATTCAAAAAAGCGAGTGGTAAAATCTTCCATGGACTAACAGAGTACCATTTCTAAAATAACTTGAGAAGAATTACTTTGCACTTATTCACTACTTCATGGCCTTTCGCCATATAACAACAAAACACAGACGCCCTTCATGTTTTTTGATTTTCATGTGATCAGAATTACAGGACAAGCGGGGACTAATATTAAAATTACAACTCAAAATATGTGGAAACTGAACGAAATCTTTTCACAGCTTATAAGCCACAAAGCTGGTTATACCATAAGTGTTGCTGAGGAAGTGAATCCTGGACCACTCGCTAACTCAGAACTCCATTGGCTATAGTATGGGGCACAATCACTTAGGATAACTAGTTCTATCTAGGAATAGGTTTGCACTGGGACATGTTCTTCTTTGCATAAAATAAAAGTAGACCAGGTCTGCTCTATAGCTGTTTCTTCTCAGTTAAGGTACAAGTTGTACATAAAAAGTATATTTAGATATATTTCACAAGTCATTCTTTCTCTGATGAGCATTCTGTTCCCTTTTCACATGGAGCCACCCAGCTCTTGATCCAGGTAGCCGCTCCAACACCAGCTGAAAAAACGCTAACTGCTGCCTTGGTGCCCAACCCAGCTGCTCCGGCGCTTTGAAGTGCCGCAAATGTACTTGACGAAGCCACGGTGCCACCATACACCGCTGACTGGATGCTGGCCGCAACAGAACCTGCGGCTACACCTCCTGCTGTGAAACCTAACCAGGTTAGGGCGAATGGAGCTGCCGCTAGGGCTACAGTGCCTCCCACTACACCAACCGTCGCATAGTCCTTGAAACACCATTCATCCCCCTGGTCATTCTCAGTCTTATCTGAAATAATAGCAAAGATATCAGTGACGTCACCTATTGTTATTAATATGCCAACCAGAGAACTATTGGCTAGTGAAACAAAGAGTTCTTTTGTTTAACGTTTTCAATATTTAAATAACAAAAACAATGTTTGTAAACAAATATCTTCGCTATAAAGATTGTGGTTCTACTGAGAATTCCCTTTAAAGTTAACCGTACTATTGCTCTTGATCTGAAATCAAGCATGCAATTGAAAATTTCTTGATCAAAGTTGATTGATATGGATAGCTAAAAGGCCGGGCTCAGTTATCTAGTTTGCATTGTGCTTTTGCGCCGAGCTTGGATTGGCTTCCTCACAGAATGCTGCGAGCCTGGGGCAAAACTGGGAAAAAAAATATCTCATATTATTAATAGGGAGTTTAAGATACCACGACGGCAACGTCAACGGGCATGTCGCTAAACAAAAGGTTTAATGAGCAGAACAATGGTTCTGCACGTGCGTTATAAATCTTTGTACATTTCTTTGCCGTACTCTGCAAAACAACAACGTGAAGTGACTAAATTCTGCTGTGTCTAAAGAACGTGAACTACGACGGCTTATTTTGTAAAATTCTATTTCAAATTTATTGCGGTGTCCCAGATTCAGTTTCGCGATAGCTTTGACAGTGATAATCAAAGTAAATGACTTAAGAGTATCCCGAGATTCGTAGGTAAATATAAATTCATTTTTTAATCGACGTTGTCTTCGGCGTCGCCGTAGTAGCTTCTTAAACTCCCTATTGCTTTGTTCAAACCGTGAAGCGAATGAACCAATTTCGATAGGTATTAAATTTCAACCCAACACAATAGACGGCCTCAGCACGAGGCTCTGGAGAAAACACGCCCCAAATTCTGTACTCTATTGTTTCAGGCTGAATTGTAATATATCGAAATTCGGGTCCGTTTTACACCACACCCTTGCTTGGAAAAAGTCTGAACTCTCTTCTTTGAAGTTCTGTAGCTGAAATTTAATCGATCTAACCGTTGACATCATACGAGCCGCCAGCAAAACTAATAAGCTTTACTTCCCCGCACTTCAGAGGCACCTCAAACGAAACTCTGGTGAATTTGGTGGTTGTTTTGGCTTTGTCAAAATACTTAATTAGGGACACTCCCCCTGTCGTTCGACACTCGCATCAAGTTTCTCCTTGGTCTTATCGAGTTTAGGTCATCTCAAAGGTCATTCGCGGTCTATCCTCGCTAGTTTTACCCTCCCTACCCTCCCTGGGTTTCTATTTTATTGCTATAGTTTCAATAAACTCATTCAGCCCCAAACTCGTGCGTCTCTTGATGTCTACTAATTAAAGCAACATCACTCTGCAAGCAGCTTAGCAGAAGGAAGAGACGCCCCCAGTCAACCATTAAAACCTAGGACTGCTTATCTAGGAATGCTAATAATAAAACTATAATTATACTATACTTGTAACCGCGCTAAACAGTATTCTGTCGTAGAGATAAATCCCAGAAAATTGGATTGTGAGCTCAAAACCGGAAGCGTTGAAATTGATGCACAACAGTGTCTTCACTGCTACGACCAGAAAAAAGCCCACGCTAATTTTCATAGATTTCAGGTCACTGAAGAAGACCATCGAGGTTTACAAAAATTATTTACGGCTCTCTTCCATCAAATATAAATTTCTTGTAGTCAGGTGAAAACACTTAGAACGACGAATACGTTTTGCACTGAACAGGATAGTCGGTACATTATACGTAAGCGACAATTTCCTTCACCCTTGGTGTCCTCTCCAAAACTGAGTAAACACGATTAATTTGTGTCAGTCGCTCTCAGCAATCAATTTCGATATTTCAAACCATAAGAGAACCTTCTGGCACTCTCACCCTAAACCAAGCTGTTACAGTTGAAATTTCAACAGTAAACACCCCCTGCTATTGACGTTTACTTTTTTTACTATTCGCATTACCTTCAGCCCACGATGGCCGCGAAGCAGTCAGAATCAACACAATGCAGACAGTTAAAGTCCAATCATCGTGAGAGGCGAGTGACTTGATCCAAAACGCCGGCTAAACTGATAATTTCCCTCAGTGCACCGATCGACAGAGAGTACGAATGTGAACGTATTATCGTATGTGGAGCTCTTTGATTGGATGTGTTCAGTAGAAAACTGAAACTCTGGATGGGGTTTACCCCTTTTAATCAAGTTGTTTTGTTCTGGCTTGACACGGGCGAACTTATAATATTTATAGTGCTAACTTGAATGCTATTGTTATTCAATGTAAATACTTTCAAAGCGGACAAACAAAATGGTGAACCAGAAACTGTTCCGATATGGATAATTTGACCGACACAAACACAAAAAGGAAATACAATCATAAACTGAAAGTTCTGAGGACAGAAAGACGTAGTATCCAACGAGCACAAAGCACTCCTTTCCGAGATGAAATGTTCTGTAATCATGGCATGTAACCATGGGAATCACAATTTACTGACAGCTGAGAAAAGGGCTAAAATTTTAACTAAGCAGAGAGATTGTCCAATAAAAAATTATGTATCTCATAATCGGAGTTTGCCAGCAGCCCCATTCAGACTTACTCAAACCAGGAGCTGAAATAACGCAGCAGCATTTTATGACAACATCCGCCTAAAATAAACGGCCACTTACACCGAGCAATCAAAAGAAAACAAAAAGAAAGCACAAACCTAACTTGTGATGTGAAACCAAACAGGACGGAATCTATGTAAGTCGGTATACATGTATATCAGAGAGATTTTGTAGCCAGTAATGCAACGTTTGAGGCGGCGCTAGGGAGCTGGTGCGACAGTGGCCTGCGTCACAATCACGCAGGAGACGACGACTGAGCTCGTCATGATCGACCCCGAAAAATTTCGGAACTCCCGCAATTGTGAATAGTGTTTATGATAATAATTAACAATTATTCACCGAAGTTGAGGTGAATAGTGGTGGATGTCATGTTAACTCGCCGCTTCGGCTCGGTAAATATCCACCGACACTGAGGTGAATAATTGTTTTAGTATATACCACACAAGCTGAATAGCTAACGGACCAAAGAGTAACTTTATTTTTGACAATATACCAACAAAAGCGATTTTGTTTTTCGTCGGCTGCTCGAAGGTGAATAGTACTTGCATGGCTAGTCACCTCCGAGCTAGACAATTAGCGCGCGCGAAAAGTACTACATGTATTCACTTGTGTGGTATATACTAATCCAAAAATACTTATTTAAAGACTTCTCCAAAATTTCTAAACTAGAGCTACTCTTAATTTCATTGGGAAGTGAATTCCAAAACCTAGTGGCTGACACTTGAAAAGTCCTAGCACCTTCTGATTCTCTTTTATCCTTAGGACAAATTAACTTCAAAGATCCATATCTACTAAGCCTTTCACTAGGACCTATTAGTCGGTTTCGTTCTAGTTGATCCAACATATAATTGGAAAACACCCCCAGTCAAACGTTTGTAAACTAATGGTACTTACTAAGCGGCTAGTTTCATGAAAAAAGGTAGCCAATTAAGTCTTCTAAAAAGCCTCCACACTATTTGCTCCAGTATCAGCATTGAGAATGAGGGAAGGTACGTTTTTTATTGGAGGGGGTGGGCCGGGGCCTCGCAGGGGAGGGTCATTAGTAAATAGCTTACAAATTGGGGAGGGTCAAACCTGTTCTATATGCAACCGGGGGAGGGTCATAGTTTTTTTTGGCAAGGAAAAAATTACTCCATGTCGGTTAGTTGACTCTTATTCGTTAACAAACACGCGAAGTGTACAGAAACCTAAAACTTGTATATATACAAGCAAAGCTACCAGTCAAAATTAATCTAAATTATTTTGTACAGGTGTCAATATTATGTCAAAAACCTATCTTGTCCCAACTAACGTAGTTGTCTCTCTCGACATGTGTTCGCTTTCGTCCATACTTGACGGCGGTAATGTTTGTGCGCGTGGTTCTGGTATAAAATCAGTCTCCGGTGATGATTCGTTACTTGAGGTACTTGAGAACCGGGCCATCTCTACTAACATCACTTTTCGAGTCAGTCTCCACCTCGGAAAGAGATTAAGTCACTTGCTACAGCACATTTCTAAGCAGGGGCTACCGAGGTTGTTGACATTCCATTGAATCATACCACAACATGCCAATGTGCACTTTGATCATTGTGACCTTTTCAGCTTTCTTCCCTTTGAAGGTGATCTTGTGATGGGAAAAGTTCAAGGATAGCCCGTCCACCCTCAAGGTGACAGCTTATCGGAGTTGTACAGTCCAAACCCCGCCAATGTCATTGTACTCCCGGTTCAGCCGTTCCATTTGCTCCCTTTCAGTCTCCTCTTTTTGTTCTCCTTGCGCATTTTTATCTGGCTAAGGTGCTCAGCATACTCTGCTACAAGCTTTTCGGGGACAATGTATTTATCTGAGAACTTTCTAATAGCTTCACTATCCCCACTGACTAGTTCACTTTCCTCAAACAATAGCTAAATCTGAGCTCGAGGCTGGATTAAGTCGTCTGGCTCAAGGCCATTGGTGGGGTTTGCAATCCAAGAAAGATAATGGAAGTTTGGTAGCTTACCATAGTCGGGATATGGTCTTAGAGTTGGAAGTGGAGCGCTGGTAGTCTCATCCTTCTGGCAAAATTTACGTAGTTGGCCATTTCTCTCTTGACACGCGATTATGTCACATAATCGCGTGATCAGTTATTTTCACTTCCGGTTATTTTTGTCTTGGAGGAGATGGGGGTGGGTCAGATGCTTTTGTTTAGGTAATTGTGAAGGGCCATGCATTAATCCAATCTGGGAAGTGGGAGGGTCACGACTTTTTTCACAAAAAATTTCTAAAATGCCCCGGCCCACTCCCCCCAATTTTTTAACGCTTATAGCCTGAAGACATTGTTTAAGTTATCAACAGATGTGGAAGCCATATATCATAGTTTGCTTTATCATGGCATTGTAACATGGAATTCGTCGTTCTAAGTGTTTTCACCTGACTACAAGAAATTTATATTTGATGGAAGAGAGCCGTAAATAATTTTTGTAAACCTCGATGGTCTTCTTCAGTGACCTGAAATCTATGAAAATTAGCGTGGGCTTTTTTCTGGTCGTAGCAGTGAAGACACTGTTGTGCATCAATTTCAACGCTTCCGGTTTTGAGCTCACAATCCAATTTCTGGGATTTATCTCTACCGACAGAATACTGTTTAGCGCGGTTTACAAGTATAGTATAATTATAGTTTTATTATTCAGCATTCCTAGATAAGCAGTCCTAGGTTTTAATGGTTGACTGGGGGCGTCTCTTCCTTCTGCTAAGCTGCTTGCAGAGTGATGTTGCTTTAATTAGTAGACATCAAGAGACGCACGAGTTTGGGGCTGAATGAGTTTATTGAAAACTATAGGCAATAAAATAGAAACCCAGGGAGGGTAGGGAGAGTAAAACTAGCGAGGATAGACCGCGAATGACCTTTGAGATGACCTAAACTCGATAAGACCAAGGAGAAACTTGATGCGAGTGTCGAACGACAGGGGGAGTGTCCCTAATTAAGTATTTTGACAAAGCCAAAACAACCACCAAATTCACCAGAGTTTCGTTTGAGGTGCCTCTGAAGTGCGGGGAAGTAAAGCTTATTAGTTTTGCTGGCGGCTCGTATGATGTCAACGGTTAGATCGATTAAATTTCAGCTACAGAACTTCAAAAAGAGAGTTCAGACTTTTTCCAAGCAAGGGTGTGGTGTAAAACGGACCCGAATTTCGATATATTACAATTCAGCCTGAAACAATAGAGTACAGAATTTGGGGCGTGTTTTCTCCAGAGCCTCGTGCTGAGGCCGTCTATTGTGTTGGGTTGAAATTTAATACCTATCGAAATTGGTTCATTCGCTTCACGGTTTGAACAAAGCAATAGGGAGTTTAAGAAGCTACTACGGCGACGCCGAAGACAACGTCGATTAAAAAATGAATTTATATTTTACCTACGAATCTCGGGATACTCTTAAGTCATTTACTTTGATTATCACTGTCAAAGCTATCGCGAAACTGAATCTGGGACACCGCAATAAATTTGAAATAGAATTTTACAAAATAAGCCGTCGTAGTTCACGTTCTTTAGACACAGCAGAATTTAGTCACTTCACGTTGTTGTTTTGCAGAGTACGGCAAAGAAATGTACAAAGATTTATAACGCACGTGCAGAACCATTGTTCTGCTCATTAAACCTTTTGTTTAGCGACATGCCCGTTGACGTTGCCGTCGTGGTATCTTAAACTCCCTATTAATAATATGAGATATTTTTTTTCCCAGTTTTGCCCCAGGCTCGCAGCATTCTGTGAGGAAGCCAATCCAAGCTCGGCGCAAAAGCACAATGCAAACTAGATAACTGAGCCCGGCCTTTTTAGCTATCCATATCAATCAACTTTGATCAAGAAATTTTCAATTGCATGCTTGATTTCAGATCAAGAGCAATAGTACGGTTAACTTTAAAGGGAATTCTCAGTAGAACCACAATCTTTATAGCGAAGATATTTGTTTACAAACATTGTTTTTGTTATTTAAATATTGAAAACGTTAAACAAAAGAACTCTTTGTTTCACTAGCCAATAGTTCTCTGGTTGGCATATTAATAACAATAGGTGACGTCACTGATATCTTTGCTATTATTTCAGATAAGACTGAGAATGACCAGGGGGATGAATGGTGTTTCAAGGACTATGCGACGGTTGGTGTAGTGGGAGGCACTGTAGCCCTAGCGGCAGCTCCATTCGCCCTAACCTGGTTAGGTTTCACAGCAGGAGGTGTAGCCGCAGGTTCTGTTGCGGCCAGCATCCAGTCAGCGGTGTATGGTGGCACCGTGGCTTCGTCAAGTACATTTGCGGCACTTCAAAGCGCCGGAGCAGCTGGGTTGGGCACCAAGGCAGCAGTTAGCGTTTTTTCAGCTGGTGTTGGAGCGGCTACCTGGATCAAGAGCTGGGTGGCTCCATGTGAAAAGGGAACAGAATGCTCATCAGAGAAAGAATGACTTGTGAAATATATCTAAATATACTTTTTATGTACAACTTGTACCTTAACTGAGAAGAAACAGCTATAGAGCAGACCTGGTCTACTTTTATTTTATGCAAAGAAGAACATGTCCCAGTGCAAACCTATTCCTAGATAGAACTAGTTATCCTAAGTGATTGTGCCCCATACTATAGCCAATGGAGTTCTGAGTTAGCGAGTGGTCCAGGATTCACTTCCTCAGCAACACTTATGGTATAACCAGCTTTGTGGCTTATAAGCTGTGAAAAGATTTCGTTCAGTTTCCACATATTTTGAGTTGTAATTTTAATATTAGTCCCCGCTTGTCCTGTAATTCTGATCACATGAAAATCAAAAAACATGAAGGGCGTCTGTGTTTTGTTGTTATATGGCGAAAGGCCATGAAGTAGTGAATAAGTGCAAAGTAATTCTTCTCAAGTTATTTTAGAAATGGTACTCTGTTAGTCCATGGAAGATTTTACCACTCGCTTTTTTGAATATTCTCGTGAGAGGATGAAAATGTGCAAAGCCACCTGGGCTGTTCACATGAACAAAGTTGTCGATCCTTCCTTAGTACATTTCTGAGCCTGGGAGTGTTCTAAACATAACTTAAGAGAGATGATTGGTTTGGGATTAAGGCCTGTATGGGCAATAAACTGTCTTACCCTTCATGCTCTTGATAATACAGTGAGGTAAATCTCTCAAGCTCTTCACCATGTTCACAGTTCCTTAAGTGGCGTTCAATGCCACGTCAAAACTGTTCTATGAGAAATTTATATCAAGAAACGAAACTCCTATCAATTTTAAAACAAATACCTTAACCTTGCAGCACCTTATTAAGGTTTGTGGGAGGCTTTCTCGTCTTATAGTAATGATGAGTGTACTGAGATATCTATACTACGGAAACCTTAGCAAAATCGCTTGGTGTAACATTGGCTTAGGAGACTTGCACAATCGACGAAAGCCAAATTTTGTAGGTTAAATTGCAACATATAGTAAACAATAGAAGGGAAGTTTCTGCTCAGTGGTTGACGCCTTCTAATTGATTTATCACACCTTACAGATGTTTACTTGTTTAAAAAAAAATTTTTGTCGATAACTAGTACAAACTCTTCAATAATTGTTTTCGTAAAAATCGGCTCTTACAAATCAAAACGAAAGGTAAGCTTTTGCATTTTACCATAAGCCTTTCCGATGTAGCCTAGAATCACTTAAGTAATCAAAACTTTCATTTGAAATGGATTGTACTATTTTTTTCTTTTACTGCGTTCGTGACTCATTTTAGAAAGTCTGAATAACATGTGTTCACCAGTTTGCTTGCATGCACGCTTTAAGCATGTTTTCAGTGAATATTGTAATAATAAGAATGTTTCGCCGATAAAGCCAAAACAATACAATTTTATTTGTTCGCAAACGAAGCTGAGATTTTAAAGGGGTAAACCCCGTACACAGTTTCAGTTTCGTTTATTGTTCTAACACCCAATCAAAGCACTCAACGTTCGAATTATATGACGTAGTCACTCGCCATCGATGCGCTGAGAGAAATACAAGTCAGCAAAACAAAGCGAAATACTGTCAACATGAACTGCACTTTTATTGTTTGCGTTTTGTTGCTTCTGACTTCGCACACTTGTGCAAATCATGGTAGGTGGAATAAGTAACATACTGTCAATTGCAAGCGTTTTATCTGCTGTCGTAACTTAAATTGTTAACTGAAATTATACAGTGCTGGGCAGCTGCGATTAAAAAGCTGTGTATATGGCATTTGCAGACTGTTGACAGTAGGCTGTAGACGGTGACTTATTAACTAATAATATCGTGCATTTCCATTAACGAGAGCTAACCGTAAACAGCCCAAACTGACTGCTTTGAAGGCTAGCGTTAGTTGTACTCCGGCTAGTCGGAACTCTGTTTATGCCTAAGCGTTGTCCACAGTCCACAGCCCTCATACATCTGTTGAAAAGTGACATTCCCCGATGGCTTTCAACTCCTCACAATGAAGACATTTTCATAAGCGTTGACGATCTTGATCAGTTTCCTAAATATAATGTCCCACATATGTGAACTATATGCCATTTCTGACCTTTTCTGGATCGATCGTAGCAGTGGAAGAAAAACTTCAAGAACACAATTGTGAATCGACACTTCAGCTTCGAGCTATTGCGACGGTTTCGGAGATCCTCTGAGCTTCAAACTTGTATCTTTTCTTTTACTAAAAGAATTCCCTGCTGGATAAACGTCTTTGTTTTTAATGGTTGGCTTTCCTTCTTCCAAACTGTCCGCCAAGAATGCGTTTAGAAATCACCAAATCTTGGTCGAATTGGGACGAAATAATTTAGCTTTCTTGTCAGAACGTGGAATATTAGGTATTGGATTGTAGGTTTAACTCAGAGCTCTGCAAAGACGATCAGAAATTTTAATACAACGAATTTCCATTTTGCGGTTTAAGAAAAGCATTGATTTTTCCTAGAAAATGGCCTAAAAATAGACCCTGACGATCTTGTGTCCAGTCCCCAGCATTCAATGATGAGTGGAAACAGATTTTTCCTCAAAAGCAAAAAAAGACAAATAATTGCAGTGGGCCCTTATTTGACATCCATATCACATAATGTTGGTTAACAATAATTACAATTTGATTTTAATTTCAGAGAATTAGCTACTGTACAGAGCAAAATCACTCTTATTCCTCAGTTTCTTGAGCCTCCAAACTTATCAGATCGACTCGTAGGCATCCTCCAAAAGTAATACATATTACTGGTATTCAGGTCTGCCTTTAATGACAAATTGGTAAGATCGCCTTGCTGTCACATGAAAAACGTCGTTAAAATATTGTGCAATAGTGTGTAATATACAGCTACAACGTTTCTTTTGCCAGATAAGAGTACAAAAGGTGAGGGGAAAGACTGGTCCGCTTTCAAAGACAATGTGTGCTGTGTGTTTGTTGCTCTAGTGGGAGGCATTTTGGCCCTAGTTGGGATTCGATTTGGACTAGCACAGATAGGGTTCACAGCTGCGGGAGTAGCCGCAAACTCAATGGCAGCGTTGGTCCAGTCTGTGGTATACGGAGGTGCTGTGGCCGCTACAAGTATCTTTGCGGTGCTACAAAGCATTGGAGCTGTGGGATTAAGCTCGAGGGCGGGCCTCTTTGTTTTCATGGCTGGTGCCTGTCTCGCTTTATGGTTCATGTACTGGCTCCGGACAGTAGTGATGGAGTTACTACTTAATTAGAAATGCGTATGTCATGCAAGCCAGTTGGCCTGTTAAAACTCTAAAACAATCGTTCAATCTTGTATTTTGCGAGTTTAAATCTTAATATATAGCAGATCTAAAGACTATACATTGTCATGAGTAGCTTATCTTTGTGTACCTTTGTATACGTAAATCTTTGGGAAAGCAATGGCTCTCTGTTTTTATGTTATCTGAGTGGAAATCTGAGAATTAATGGAATACCATTCATGCAATAAACTATGACATTTTTCATCCTGAGTCACACTTTTTTTTCTGGTTACCCGCTCTTGGGCCCGTTTCTCCAAAGCCCCGGATACTTTTCATGCCCGTAGAACCATTTTTAGTTTAACGGAGAATTCGAAGTGTATACCGTATACGTCTGAAACTTCTTGCATGAACAAAACCTCTGTTCATGTAAATAATATCTGAATAAAATAGCTCTGAAATCATAAGGTTCGAGATTTTGCTATGGCTTAGCTTTTCGGGTACAACTTCCAGAAACGGTCCCTGAGTCCTTAAAATTTTTCAATTTATGATTGTTTTATGTGTGCGTCTGCGTGTGTTTGTGTCGGTCACTCTAGCCACATCTGAGCAGTCTATGTTCAACATTTTTTTTTTGGTCCGGTCTGAACCTACCCACATTTTATAGTCCTCCCCCACAAAAAGCTAAAGTGCCATGCATTAATGACCACTATGGAATAAATCGTTCGTCCGTTAAAAGCCAAAACAAAGCAAAACGCTTCTCTGGAACTGAACCGACTACAATTAAGAATATTAAAGGGATCCACACTAAGAGAGACATGCTGAATCTAGATAAACAATAACATCGCTTTCATTGAATCGAAACTAACGCAAAGCATGCCGCATTTGACCTTAGAAGTTTGAAGCTGAAAAGAGCCGACTCGGAACTTTTCTGCCTTCTAAAAATTGCTGCTGATTGAGAAGAACTGACTCTTTCTATAACTCCACCACACGCGTACGGTTAAGTATAATCCACAAAACGCAATCATCGTTTGAGCAAATCAATGGCTTGTCCAGCGTTGTTGTTGTTGTTTTTTTTTTTCACTTTTCTTTTTTAAGATACATTCCTTACAATACTAACTAACATTACTGACAATACTAACATTAATTTAGTTGCGACTTACACTACTAACAATATTCATGCAGTTATTTATACTACTTACAATACTTCTTACAAGTTACGCCACTTACAATAATAACACTTATACTACATGCATTACTTACAATACAATACGCCTACTTACTCTACTAACAATACTAATACTATTTACATTACACTATTTACAGAATGGTAACAATTATCTTTATGATTTAATATGTAATATTATTATTTACATATTTACATATTGTCCAGTGTTGTTGTCAAAGCAGCTTTGTGTCGTTGGTGTGAAGCAATGGACGCATTAATCACACCGTCTTACTGGGCGATGTGCGTCACTCAGTTTTAAACCTTTTCGTAGCAAGCTTGAGAATTGCTGACCTGGCCAGTTCTCTTTTTCTAATGCCGATATTTGTTCCCATGGTTTTTGGTGAATGGGTACTTGATCGTTACACGGAGGCAGCTTGCTCTTGATCCAAGCAGTCATTTCGACATCACGCTTACCACAGGCTTAAACTTATCGTTATCTGTCATTCGGTCAAACTTAGTTTTCTACACCAATTAAACTACACATATAATAACTCAAGTACAGGGTCCGGATAACCACATACTTTATCATGAGACGCTTCGTGTCAGCGCTGAAGATTGCAAAAAGTTAGAAAACAACATGTTCCTACTGCGGTGCAATATATAAGTTTACGTTTCTTTAAGATGAACAAATAGATCGCAAACACACACGTTTTTTTTTTTTTTTTTTTTTTTTTTTAAATTAATAAATATAAGTTTACCACCAGGTTAATAATTACATCTCATTCCAATATTACAATCTTGTATTCTAAAGTCTTTACACACACACAAAGATGACGTTGGAAATACTAACATTTGAAATAATAATAGTACTAATAATACATATCTATTGTATAGGTTTAATTATCCATTTTTTATTAAAATATTCTTGTTTTGTGATTTTACTTTCTATTTCATACTTAATTTTAATTTTGGCTTTAAACCCCTCAATTTTGGGAAGGGTTTGACTTCTTCTGCAGTCCCACAAGTACAATTTTCCAATAATTATGAAGTAATTTAATAAATCAAGTAAAGAGCATTTTCGGAAAATATCCCAAATAAAACATCTTTTAGGGAGAGGTGGATTTGATGATTTGATAATAGGTGCCAGTATGATGCAAAATCTGTCCAGAATTGTCTAGTGTGGGAACAGTTATAAAAGAAATGATTTGAGGTTTCCGACTCAGTTTTACAAAACGTACACAAATCGTTGCTTTTGTAACCAATTTTACATAATTTGGTATTTGTATAAAGAATAGAGTTTATAACTTTATATTGAAAAGCTTTTACGTAGGATTCAAGTGCAACAGAATGTGGTAATACGAAGATTTGATTGATTTGATCGATTGTAAAATCAAAATCCCTCTGCAGTTTGACGGTGATATTGGGATGTTGAGCCTTTCTGGAAATAAGCAGAGAATAGTAATCTTTTGATCTTTTCTGTCTTATATCGAAAGTGTTATTTTTAAATGTAAAAGAGGGAGATAGGGTTGATAGTGGCACATTCGCGAACTTTAACTGTGAGGGTATAGAGTGTCGGAGACCCGCCCACTGAAGAAAATTGGTTTTGTTTATCTTTTTCGAGAGATAAGTAAAGGCGACGTTTATATCCCGGTCAAAAAGAAGATCATGCGTGTACGTGATTCCTGCTTCGCGATAATTTTTGAAATAGACCGGTTTGTTATCTATTCTTATTTCTTTATTGTTCCAAATAATGTTTTGATAATCTTTTTCTTCAGCAAAGGTATCCCGAAATTCTGACCACCATTGCAGAAGTTCGTAGTAGAACGGCGAGGGTAGGTTAAGATCTTTGACATCATAGTTACAGCTGAGAAAGAAGATGCCCCCAACGTGTTCTAACAGATAAAGAAAATATCTCTTCCATGTAGCACTTGAATCATTAAATACACGTTGAGAAGTGACATAAATGAAAAATCCCCGAGAGAAGGCACAGATAAGGCATAGTGAGGTCATACTCTTTTTTTTTCATTTAA
>JAHPZR010035846.1:0-17500 GCA_019787425.1 Platygyra sinensis
CCAAGAAAGGTGAACGTGGTCATCCCACCAGAAAAACCGTCTATGTCAATTATAAGATTAAATAATATCGCTGTTGATGACCCCGACGATGTCTTTTGGAATTTCATATTTTTTTAATCAAAACATGTTATCATCGTTCAGTTGCACAATGAGAAATAATATGACATTGTGCAATAAGTGTGGCAACAAAAGTGATATATTAACAAGAATAATTAAAGGATGTTGAATGGCAGAGAACCAAAAAAAAAAAAAAAAAAAAAAAAAAAAAAAATAAGGAGGGAAGAACCAATCAAAGACATCACTTATTTAAGCTAAGAAAAGAGACTAACTAGTATGAAAAGGATAAAGTCAAGGATGCTTGACTTGGGAATTAAAAGACCACTGCGCTCCCAGATAGATGTGTCATGGCTCTTTTTTTTATTTTCAACTGGAAGCTTGTAGAAGCAGAGTCGAGGATTGTTTTAAAACAGATCTTCTGGAACAAAGGGAGCGACAATTTTCAAAACCTCTCAGTGTGCTTAAAGCGTGACACATTTAGTTATTGAAGAAGGCGTTTTTAGTCATTCCCTCAGATCATAATATTTGAATTCCTTTGTTTAGTAGGATTGTGCAATGCTCGCTAGCACTCTCCGGCTCGCTCCTTAGACTCCATGTGTCGTTCATCGCGTCCCGCACTTGGCCTCTTCATGTTCTGGTAAGCTGTGTTAGCGCTGGTTGTTAAGCTGGTTGCCTTCAATTGCTACTTGCTAGAGTTTTATTTGGATCCTGTCCACTAAACTGCCATTGATTTGTCTCCAAACACGGTTATGCAGATTAATGTACTGGAGTCAAGTGGGTCAAAATCGTAAGATTGAAGTCGCAAACATGGATGGCGATGACAGACGGATGCTGGTTAGAAGAGGACTGTACTATCCAAACGGACTTACATTGGATGAAACTGAAAACAAACTTTACTGGGTAGACGAATTCTTCGAAACCTTGGAATATTACGACTTAAAACGTCATACGGTTACAACTTTGTTGGAAAGCTCCTCGTTTTTGCGATATCCATTCGGTTTGACGTCGCTCGATGATCACTTATACTGGACGGACCAATACAGCTGGAACGCTATTTTCCAGACGAATAAGGCTACACCTTCCAACGTAACAGTACTTGTCAGTAGTGGTTCTTCATATCACAGGGACATCCATGCTTATGACAGAAATAGAACTCTTCAAGGTAAAGAGCTCATATTTAAGTAATTTTCATCTCCTATTCCCTCTTTACCAGGGATCAAAAATTATTTTTTCTTGCATTTTACGCCCCACCGTCTGAGACGTAAAGTCAAATTTGGCAATTCAGAAGTCTTGTAATGTCTTTCTACAATTCTATAGATTCGATATGCGTAAACAATTACAACTTAGATTGATTAGTATCAGGGAACCGAGAAAGACTATTCCTAGACTTAAGACATTTCATCGCTACGTAACATTTTTTTTTATTTTGGTCTTCATAGGAATGACTAGCAAGGGCGTCTGTTGTTTATTATTAAGTCTCTGAAATGTTTTATAGGACTGATGCACCCAAGAACATTTTCTTGTCGAATTTATAAATCAAAAATTTACTTTTTTTTTCTTGTCGATGAGAAAATAAGGTAAATTTTACAAAAACAAATTTATATGTACATGAAAGGTCCTTGAAAGGTAAATTTTCAAAATACCTATATGTTTTCTTGGTTTCGGCGTTACTGGCGTAATTTGATGATAGATTTGCCACTGTTCTACTCGTATTCGTACCCTTTTCACAGGTTAAACCAAACAGTTTCATTGTGCTTAAAAGGCTCTGGTAGAACTAAACCGTAAGCTCTAAGAAAAAGCAAGGGAAAAAGCTGTGTAGGCCTGTTTCATTTTTAGGTGCCCTTATAATAGAGAGCTCTGCAAATTTGCATTTTACATTAAAGTGATGCAAAAAATACTTTGTTTTATCATCAGATCATCCTTGTTCTTCATCTTCTAGTGGGTGTTCTCATCTCTGCCTTCTAAGACCAGATGACGGATATCGCTGCTCATGCCCAGATGGCCTTAGTCTGTTGGAAGATGGAAAAACTTGCACAAATCATTCAGATGGTAACTTTGACTACGTATACATCTATTGAATCTCTACGTGTATATATCGTGTATACATACGTGTATACATCTATTGAATCTCTATGTAATCTATATGCATGGTAGGTAGGCAACAGTTTGATGACCGCTTGCAAAGGTGGTTTGGTGAAATCATCCACATAAATAGGGCTTATTATCCACAAAAATATCCTGCCCCATTGTTGTCCAAAAAAACGAAGTTGAGCCTAATAAAAGTGTTTTTCTTCCTTAAGATTTTCAGAAATTTATATTGTTTGCCGATGGCTATTATAGTCACGCAGGAATATTTCTGTTTCCTTTAAATGACTTAAACGTGAGGGCCAAGCCTATACCAATAGAGCTCAGCATGTGGCGACCAGCTGCTCTTGGTCTGGATATTACAGAAAATAGAATTTATTGGACAGACCCTTGGCAAAACACAATCGCGAGGGTGTTTATTAATGGTTCATCACCTGAAGTTATCATTTCTGGGAATGCACCTTATTCCTATGGACTGGCCGTCGATCCGTTAGGGAGAAATATCTATTGGACTGACACTGGTACAAACACGATTGAGGTCAGCAGAATGAATGGAACAATGAGGAAGACAATAATAAGCCAGGACCTAGACAATCCAAGAGATATCATTCTTGATCTCAGGAAAGGGTAAATATGATAATGTTTTGTTTTTTTCGGACAAATTTAATTATTTAAAGAAAGTTGTTTTAGCATTCTCCGATCGTAAATATTTGATTTTCTTTGCTTAGTGTGATTGTGTAATGCTCGCTAGCACTCCGCTGCTCCTTGGACTCCATGTTCTTTAACCGCGCCCCGCGCTTGTGGATTTGTTGTTAAGCTGGTTGTCTTAATTGCTACTTATGGTATTTTATGTGGATTATATCCACTTAACTGCCATTACGTTTATTTTGTCTCCAAACATGGCTATACGTGTACAGATTAATGTACTGGAGTCAAGTGGGTCAAAATCGTAAGATTGAAGTCGCCAACATGGATGGCGCTGGCAGAAGGATGCTGGTTAGAAGAGGACTATATTATCCAAACGGACTTTCATTAGATGACACTGAAAACAAACTTTACTGGGTAGACGAACTGTTTCAAGCCTTGGAATATTACGACTTACGACGTCACACGGTCACAACTTTGTTGGAAGGCTCCTCTTTTTTGCAATATCCATTCGGTTTGACGTCGCTCGATGATCACTTATACTGGACGGACCAATACCGCGGGAACGCTATTTTCCAGACGAATAAGGCTACACCTTCCAATGTAACAGTGCTTGTCAGTGGTTTGACATATCCAGGGGACATCCATGCTTATGACAGAAATAAAATTCTTCCAGGTGAGGATCCTAATTTTTGAGAGCTCACTTTTGAGTAGCATCGACTGGTATGACGTTTCAGTTTCCACAGCAAAATATTAACAGACGAAAACCACACAGCAAAAAATTCATAGCCACCTTAAGAAGTTAAATGTTTCCAGGCTTTTCAGTGGTAATTTACAACGAAGCGATACAAGGGCTCAACTCTGTAGATGTGGATACGAAAAGTCAAGAAACGCCCATTCCACAAAACTGTGAGTGAACGAACTTCCTAACCTGGCGGGTGTTAGTCCCACCATCTCAAAAGAAACCCATCGCAGAATTACGCTAGCTGCACTTTCAAAGACCTTCTCCAAGGACAACTAGACACATTTTCACAGTAATCTGAGACTAAACACAAACCTCTTGTAAAGATTTTTAACTGCTGCCTGGATCTTGAGCCTCGTCAATAATAGTCTTAATTAATACTTACATACCGGTAAAAATGGACTCAGCGAATCTCTTTTTACGAGCATCTCGCCACAGAAGCGGTTTATCATGACATTTCTCTCTACCCAATGTTTCCTTTATTCTGAAATTTTCGTAAGTTGTTTCACACCACCTAAACAACAACCAAAATTATTCTGCGATCTCGTCCACTTTCCTCAGTCTCTCTGATAAAGAACGTAACAATTATTTAAATCTGCTGATTGCTCAATCCTCACCTGCAGAACATCTTATGAAGACACACTCAGCATAATCGTCATTCACAAGCTGTAATTAACTAAATTCACAGTTATTTTGATAAAAAAAGAACAACAAAGCTTTCGCAATAACATGCAGTTGCAGACAATGGCTTTTAGTCTTTAATTTTCCTGAAATTTTTTTGGTCACTTTAATCTAACTTCCAAATCTGATTGGGTATTTTGTTTTACTGTACCGTTCTCATTGGCTGAGCAAAAAAGCGATTTTAGCATAAAATAGTGCGATTCGTGAACAAATCGCACCGCTGAGAGCCAATGAGAATGCAAGGATAATCATTGCTGATTTCAAAATGGATTTAATAAAGTCTCTAATTCCTTGGCGTTCCCTGTAAGGCAAGCTGTTTCTTGGCTTAATTATCTTGACCGCCGCAGTTGTGTTTTGATCTCTTTGTCATGTTTTTCAAGCGCTAGCAATGGTTAAATGACTATCAGTCGGATTTCACGCATAAAAGGAGTGTCTCTTTATTTTGGCCATGAAACATGTCGTCGTCAGTCGGCTGGAGTGTAAACCACAAACGTCCGAAGCGACAGATTATTTCATAATTGATTTGTAGAGATCTGCTTGGTTACAGAATCACGCTAAAGAGGAATCAGAAATATATCATAACAAGAGCGATAGTTACGGGATAAGTCTGTTAATTCACAAAAGCGGAAAATCTCAACGAAAATAGGATCAAAACTCACCAAGCTGCTCCATTCGGACGAAACGCACATGGCCTGAGCGGAAGCCTGGCACGCAAGTCACGTGACGAAAAAATGTTCAGTTTGTCGGCAACAAAACATGTACATATACAATTTTCATCCTTGAGTGGTAACTCTTTCAACAAATTAAGTTCCTTTTTCAAAACGCGCTTTCATCTTAGTGATAGCCTTTTTGGGCTTTCTGATCTGCTCCTTAACGTTCTCTGCAGTTTCCTGCAGGAATTGTTAGAGGCTTTCCTTTGGTGGAAGCTTGTGCTCTTTCGTCCGTTGACCATCACACTTGCGCGTTACGAGGAAACTCATAGTCTTTGTTCAGCAGCGAGTCGTCAGCATAAGCAGCAATTTTTGTAAGCAATGATGCGACTTTGGCAAGCAGTGGTCTTTTAAGACACTTTCTTCGTCCATAGTTTCTCTCAAGCAGCAGTACAGTTTTAAAATTTATTGTACATAGCCATAGGAAATACCTTTTCACTTCGTTTTTCAATAACGATGTAATATTTTTGGCAAAAAAGAAACAAAATATACACACTTTGTGTTCTGTTTTTGAAATGCAGTTTTAAGGAGCATTATTGCCATTAGATTAATTTGCATCTTTAAATTTTCTTTCTCATCAGATCATCCTTGCTCCTCTTCTAACGGCGGCTGTTCTCATCTCTGCCTTCTAAGGCCAGATGGATATCACTGCTCGTGCCCAGATTACCTACCACCTGGAGAAGCTTGCTACTCCTCGTGTAAGTCCACCAAAATCACCGTTTTTATACTAGGCGAGACAAACTTAGGCAGGGTTTCTTTTGTGCATCTGGTTATGAATCTTAGTATAAGGACGGGCATAAGAACGAATACACGTCAAGAAGAACCGGTTTTTTTTAGTAAATGAAAAGAGAACGAACAGTCAGCATGTACAAATGCAGGCAGTAAACATATGACAACGTAGTTCGAACGAGTTATAGAGGTTAGTTAGGGAAGAAATAGTTCACTCTCTAAAATGAATGTAATGAAGGTGAATTGTACTTGGCTAATCACCTCCGAGTTAGCCAATCAGCGTGCGCGAAAAGCACTTTTCACTTGTATGGTTTATACTAACAAAATTTATATTTATTCAAAGCGGATACTTTCGAAAGATATTCTACAGTTTTGTTAAAACAAATGACTGTTTGGATAATAAATGTTAGGGTTATGCGGAAATCTTCACGACACCTGTCTTGACCTAAACGGTACGATAGTTCCAGGATTGTAGCTTTTTTGCAGTGGACATGCAAGCTCTGGTAAATGTCAAAGTTTTATGTATGGGTAGTCGCACGGTTTCGAGTTAACATTTACGAAAAAACATTTTTCAAAGTTTCCGCACAAAATTAAATTCTCATCATCATATTACGAGATATCATTGGCTTACAAAACTTCCTATTGTCTTTCAGCCAATCATAATCTAGAATTACGATATGTAATTTGCACTGGTGTTCCATTTCTTGCGCTGCTGTTCCACTAAAACTGCATTGCTCTCAGCCAATAAGAATCGAGTAATAATTTTTAATAACATTATTAATGAAAAAAGTTGCATCGGTATTTTCTAACAAACAGTAGTTTTTGAAAGCGAAGAATGATCATAGCAGTTAATTTTCCAATTTAAGCAATTGGAAAGAAGAAGCCTGAACAAATCAGGGCTTCGACGGGATCCGAACCCGTGACCTCCGCGTTAAGGGTGCGATGCTCTACCAACTGAGCTATGAAGCCACACATTAGGAGCGAGGTCAATTTATTGAGTTCATATCTCCCGTAAGGAGTGGAATGATGTGAAGTATATATGAAATAATTAACTGCGATGATCATTCTTCACTTTCATTTACAAGCGCAGTTCAAATATGAATTATTTCAAATTTACTTCACATAAGTATTTTTTTGCTTCAACCGTTCAGTACTTTCCGAGAAACTACTTTGGAGCGGACAATTTTCCTGCCAACGCTTTGAAAATGACTTTTAAAGAGAGAATTGGCAATAAAAATGGTGTGGTCGTTCAGAATATACTTATTTTTTTCCTGGTAGCCGGTCATACTTATTACATGGAACAAGACCGTTTCAAATATCACGAGCTGGCTGGACGGGTATAGTAGAAGAGGCATAATCCGTCTGGATCGATAAACTATGGGGTCTGGACGGATTGTGTCTCAAAATCTCAAATGTAAGAATTTCATTTTTTTGCAGCTGTAGTGTTGTCGTTCTCGCCAACTCCAGCTAATACAGTTTCGAATTCCATCCACCACACTGAGCCGTTGCTTTCAAAGTCTCCGTCCGCTTCCCACAAGACCTCTGTTCCATCAATTTCAATCCGCCATACACCAACCCAGACCGTACAATCAACTACAGTTTCATCTTCTTGTGAGCCTACATCTCCTGTCGGTGTTCATTGCACTCCCAATGCTTGTAAGAACGGGGGAACGTGTGTCACACCTGGAGATTATTGCAAGTGTCAAAAGAATTTCACTTGGCATGATTGCAGTGTTGATGTTGGTAAGTGGACGTCTGGTATGGATAATTTTCGATGTTATTTTACCTGTTTGCATTTCACAACAGTACAAGGTAATATTAGTGTAGGTAATCATACAGTTTCGAGTTCAATTTGGAATTAATTTGCGCGAGGGGGTTTTTAAAAAATTTGGAATTTCACAGTCGGCTTGGGTGAGTGTAATTTCAGCTTTTCGAAAAACGCACAAGTGCAAATTAATTTCAAATTGAACGACAAAAACCGTATGATTACTTATTAATAATGTAAACATGAAAAAAAATCGCTTGGAAGAAGTGATGGAAGATATTTCTTGAAGCTATTTTTTTTCAAAGTTTCAATTTCCGTCATCACTTTACCTGATATCATTGGCTTAGAAAATTTCTTATTAATCCAGAATTACGATGTGTTATTTGCATCGGTGTTACACTTTGCACTGGTGTTACACTTGAACTGCACTGTTCCCAGCCAATCAGAATCGACTAATTTTTTTCATGTATATTATTATAATTGTAATGTACTGTTTTATCTCGCATTTGGTTGTTTGTTTTGTCGGTTTTTGTGCTGTCACTGTTGTTGTTTTGGTTTCTTCTTTTCTCACTGACAAGTTTTAAAGGGAACCTCTACTCTGACAAAACGTTCAGTTCAAATCACACGAAATAATTTTAAGAATCAAATTTGTTTGAAGTTTTAACTTACAATGCGCGTTTACCTTAAATACATGAATTATAGAATGGCGTATTTTTGTTTTCAAATTTCCCGGGCGCCACCATCTTGAATAATTGTGACGTGAAATGGTTGCCCCTTTTGTTATTAGACAAAAGCCCTTTGTGTCAGAACAAATAGAGCAACCAAGGCACGTCACAATTATTCAAGATGGCGGCGCTCGGGAAATCTGAAATCAAAAATACGCGATTCTGAAATTCGTTTTTCTCAACTATAGACACTCTTCTGGAAAAAAATTAAAACTGACGTTATTGCAAATACTATATCCTACGGTTTAAAGTGATTCTTTGGTTGGAGTGGAGGTTCCCTTTAAGGCAATTAAAGGTTTTTTAACTACTATACTCTTACTCTTACTCTTTACTCTTACTCTCTATACTCTTACTCTTTTTTCTCAGAGATTGACTATTTTAAATGACTTTTGATAATTTTTCTGGGAATCTTAGTGCCCCCACAGTGGTTCATCTCTGGTTTGATTCAATTAACAATTGGTTCATGCTTTAGCGTGCACTATCGGGTTATGGAGCACGCGGGAAGTTTGGAGAGCACGAAAGAAGCGTAAGAGTTGCCCGAGGCGTAGCCGAGGGCAACTCTAGCTTCTTGAGTGCTCTCCAAACTTCCCAAGTGCTCCATAACTCGATAGTGCACAGCTAAAAGCATGAACCAATTGTTTTATAACATAGCCGGTGGAATTGTGCATAAAATCCGACGCGAATAACGGACAACAATATCAGAAGTGATTGTTCGCGGTGAGCGAAATAAACAAAATAGGAATTGGTTTTATTTCAATCTTTCTTTTGAAAGCTCGAGTTTCATATTTAACAATTTCAAAACGGAAAAATTTAAGCTTACCTTTGAAGGATGAAACAGACCAGTTTGTAACTTGTTTGGTGTTACCAGAGTGTCTTTCTGTCAAAATTGCATTTCAAACAGTGAAGCGAATCGTGATGGCGCCGACGCTGAGTCTCCTGTTCCGTTGTTTTTCTCTTTTTCTGCCTCATTTAAGAACTCCAGCCCAAGAGAAAAGGTCGGAAATTGTCTTTGTTTTGGGACTGGTGGGTGGAGTCTCTGTTTCTATCCATTATTGTCGCGAAATATCTGAATATTTTTCCCCACGCTAACAATGGCCGCTCGCGCGAAAAAAAATTTTCTGGCAAAGCGATTTGCTCACGCCATCAGCGCGAGAGTGCACCATCGGGATTTTAAGCACGCTTACGTATACTAAATTTGATTACGTGGCTCTGCTAGCTATGTTATAATGAGCATTGTGTTGATAAGGAACATTTCTTTCCATAGACTTAGCTCCCTGTTAAATTCTGCTCCATATTTTTTTCTTATTATTTTCAAAGGATCAAGCACTGTGGACATTGAGTTGACTATCTTGAAGGGGGTATGCCGTGCTTTGTGTGTTGTTTGTTCCCTGTCAATTTACTTAGCTTTGATACCTCGGACGTTAGAAAATGACAAAGTATTGACTAAAAATCTTTTGTGTGAGAACGTTTCGGTTAAAATACTACAAGCTTCTTCAGTAATAAAAATACTTCTCGCATATTCCCCAATTTTAGCTGGGGCATATTTTTTGTGTGAGAACGTTTCGGTTAAAATACTATAACCTCCTTCAGCAATACAATTCCTCTTGGATATTCCCCAGTTTTAGCTGGGGCATATTTTTTCACGATTTTTTTTTTTTCACGGATTATTTATTTAATTTCATTGTTAATTTTGAGGGCCCCACTGAAAACCGCCATGGCGAGTTGGGCTCCCTCCTTAATAATTAACAATTACATTATGAGCTCGAGATTTCTATGAGGTGAACTATCACCTCTTAGAAATCGAGAGCGAATAATCTAATTGTTTTAGTAGAATTCTTACTAAAGTTTAATTCAAATAACGGTTTCCTATTATTTCTCGACGTATTATTAAACTTTGGACCTTAAAATGATCGCCATCTTTTCAATAATTTCAACTTTTTTTAAGTCAAGAAAACCGTAAATGTCCTTCGTTTAGTCTTCCAAGGATTTTAATTATCCATTTTCATTAAAATTTTCCTCCAAAACTTAGGCAAAACAAAAAAACCGTCGCCATTTCGTAGACGAGTTCCTGCCACTGCACACTAATGGCTGATAGTGTACAATGGCTCAGCCAATCAGATTACAGCATTTGCACTAGTGTACTAGTAGAATTCTACTAATACTTATTATTATTATTATTATTATTATTATTATTATTATTAGTATTATTAATTATTATTAAAAAGAGAAAGATTGTGCCAAAACAATCTCCTGGATAAGAGCAAGGACATCATTCGCTCTATTAAGATCCGCACTAATTTGTTTAAGAGGACCGAGAGTTAGAAGAAAAGCTTTTCGTGATTTTAATAACATTGACATTGACATTGAAATTCAAGAAGGAGCCATAATGTAATACTTAAGAGCTCCATCACAAAGTTTTCTTCAGACGGATATTTTTTTAAACTATTTTTAATTTGTTCTTAGCCATGTTTTATGAAACATTTTTTTTACTGTTGTTAACAAAGTTCTTATACGAGATTATTATTTGTCTCGTTTTTCATTAATTGAATTTTTTTTCTGACTAATTGAAATCTAAGTGCTTTTCTTTTTGATCGAAAGAAATTGTAAATAGTGTTTTGACGGAATAGTTTTTTTTTAGCGAATAAATTGTATATAGGATTTTAATGTTAGCGTTTGTTACCGATCAATAAATTGTTTAAAAAAATTATTATTATTATTATTATTATTATTATTATTATTATTATTATTATTATTATTATTGTTATTATTATTATTATGTGTTTTAAAAGAGCTGCAGAAACGTCACTTGGGATTGTCAAGGGCCTTGTAAATGTCAGGAATGTAAATGTGTTCATTGATGGCATTCTGTTCGCGAATTGAGTACCACACTAAGAATAATCTTTTTGACCATTGGGAACAGCGGTCAATGATCCTGACGTCGTCAAGGTCAAAATCATGGTTGTGTTTTAAACATTGTTGGGTTAATAAAGAATTCCTATCTCCCGGAAAAATCGCTCTCTTGTGTTCTCTATTCCTGGACACGTTCGTCAATATAACAACCAATTATAGCTAATAAGTGAATCGACTCCAATTCAAGACTGATAATGTGAAGCCGTATGTTTTGAAGGTTTAGTTGCACGTCATCATGCATCGCTTTTTTGCCACACTATACAATAGCCCTTTTCACGGTTAGCTTTGCTCATTTGCATTACAATAAATTCTTGCAATTTCGGACTATTTTGTAGTTTTAGTCCGAAATTGCCTCGCATCCACGTTGGATTACAATGTAATTCAAATGAGAAAAATTAACCGTTAAAAGGGCTATTATGAAATAATGACGCTGGTGTCCAAAAGCAATGAAATCTGTCGTGCTGTTTAATATAAAGCAAAAATGATGCTAATTCTGATTATTTGCATTTGCCATTTTATCGATTGATTTATACATGTTTTACGTTTACTCGACTACTTGCATATTTAAACTTCTCTGGTAGACTTATGATTTGTTGTCATGCTTTTCTTACAGAATCAGTGGAATTTGTTGGATTTTAAGATTGCGATAGCAACAGCCTGTACAGAATTCTTTTGCAAAGATGGTGACTGTTCAAGGTAACAGTAACGAATTTATACTGATGTATTAATTATGGATTGGATGTTTCTTTCACGTAATTAATTAAGTCAAAATTATTGAGCAATGAATTTAAGCAAGGCTTTATTTTAACCAAGCAAGTACATTTGATATTTAAACGACGTCACAAGATATAATTGACAAGTTTTGAGTTTCGAATGTTGCTATCTTTGCGATATGCTCTGGCCTATCAAGTGTTTCCCAAGCTCAGACCATGGCATCACCAAGTTAAATTACATGGAGATTTACAGTACCTTTCTGCAACCCGCGAACTCTGAAGGCTGGTTTCACTGCAACGCAGTCGAGAGATCTTTTATATAACGCCCGGAGAATTACAAAAAGACAACCTCGGATGCTATGATTACCCGGCCCTATACTGCCCTTATGTCATCTTACTATATTCAGCCGATACTATTCTAGATATTGTAGCAATGTGCTTTTCAATTTTCGACAATAAAGGAAACTTCATAATGCATATAACCTCCACTTTTTACAAAAAAAATTAATCAACAGGAAAATTGAAAACTAATCAATATTTTAAAAACGTGTCTCGTGAAAAAATATGCCCCAGCTAAAACTGGGGAATATCCGAGAGGTATTCATAATTTTTTGAAGAAATTGCGCGTGTTGCAAAAAAAATTGAAAGATAATAAACACAAAAGCCTCCATTTGGTGTGAAAATATGCTCGGGCATTATCTGTTCTTCAGAGCTCACATTTTTCCTCGAGCTACGCAAAGATTCCCAACCGCAGAGATTCTCGAGTGAAAACTGACAAAAGATATTTACATCTACTTGTGTTAATGCATTGTCCGCAGCAAGTCTGACACAGCGCTTTCGTTTCGTCCCGGTCAAGGAAATCCTTGTAGGCGACTAAACGAGGTCGCTGTCACAATTTTGTCTGCAAACGGAACTTTGAGCGCGACGGATGCTCAACGAGTTTGTTAAGCAGAAATGTTTATAAAGAGTCCCTTGGTCGGGACGAAACGAAAGCACTGCGTCAGAATAGCCACAAACAATGAATTATCACAAGTACTGAACTGTCAATGTTTACTGTCATTGTTGTTTACGTATTGCTACAGAAGCTAAATCTGTTTGATCGCCTGTGTAATGAATATTCTCATCAAAATTGTTTGGGACACCTGTCTAAATATCGTATTACCACTTTACCATCTGTAGCCACAGATCGAAGAAGTCAAAGTGTTTATCGTTTTTGATTATTCGGTATTGCGACAGTGTCAATCATAACCACCAAAATTCCAAAGGATGCATGCCAGTGCAACTCAACCAGATTTCAGTGCACGTTACACGCAAAACAGCCACACTAAGCATCCTACTAATATCCTTATCTCTTGCAGCAAGTCCAAATCAAGAAGAGAAAAGCGATCACAGAGAGAAACATACTTTCAGCCTTCTGACATTGTAATACCTGGAATTTCTTCAGTTGGCGAGAACACTTTGAAAGTTGAATTTGTCGTATTGTTACCAGCTGTAAACGGACAAGTTCCTCAACCATCCCTTCCTGCTGATATCATTCAAATGTTGCAAGAGAGGAAAGAAACCATCGAGAGAGCTGTTGGAGGTACAATCAAGGAACCGAGTGTAACAGCAAGTAAGAATTTCAACTTCGAACTTTACTTTTATTTGTTTTTTTTAAATAGTAATTGTGTCATTTAGTGCGTGCGCATAGTGTGATGAGTCGTTCCGTAAGTAAGGTTTCCAAAAAGGTTCTGCGGGAGTAAGGGCACAGGGAAAGGGGGGCACAAATTTCCAACCTTTTGAATTAAAGGGGGTCACTTCCTTGAAATCTTGGGACTGGTGGTGGGGTGTTTCTGCAGGGCAATCGTCGTTCACGTTAGTGGTTACACTTTTCCGTATTAGAATACGACTTACATCTAGAGGAGAAGGCTTAATAGTGGATATAAACTGACTATAAACAGTTACAGAGCTTGCGAAACTTTAAAATAATTTGTTGGTTTTTTTTTTACTTTTTATGTTCAATGTGAAGGGAATGATAAGTTTTCAATCCAACATTTAATTATGAGTGGCAAAACAATAATGAGCCCATACATTCGTGGTAAATTTGACTTTCTAAACTCTTAGCACAAAGAGTATTTCATCCATCGCTCTCAATTTCGTTGGGACAGTTCATTATGGCTCCATTTGTAACAGAAGCTCTCGAATTGTATGCTAATGAATCCAATGCTGAAAGCAAAGAAGAGTGGCGTTGCGGGTAGGGTAGCGTACTTGTAGCTTTGTGCTATGTTGTGTAATTTGACGTGATCGATTTTAAAAATAGAAGAAATGTAGACAGGACCAAACATAATATATAGATTTAGGCCAGCCTAAAAGCGTAGCTCCTTGGCCGGGTTGTTCAGTGCCCGATTAAGCTAACCCAGAAAAAGGTAGAATTTTGATTTGAGTTTTGTAACTTTGCGGTGATGTTTTCTGTTTATTGTTTGGCTTTCTGTTGTGAGTTTCATAGTCGCAAAAAACATTTGTATAGAGGAAAAAGCTATAATTTGAATAAATTTTAATCCTGGGCTTGCATTAACCGGCTTCCAAACAATCCTGCCCTGTTTTCTACAAGTTAATCTGACTTGAGCCCGCGATCAAATCAAAAACCAGTATTTGGTCAGCGGTCAACTTCGAAAAAACACGTGATCTCGATGAGTTGTATACTTGAGCCCGCGATATGGTCACGTGATACTGGTCAGCGGATACCTTGTTTTGACAGATGTCAATTGATCATAACATGGATGTTCAATATCAAAGAAGTACACGGTAAATCAAGGCTGCATATCTCTGTCAACCTATTATTTGGAGTATGGCCGCCATGTTGCGCGACTCCGTCGTCGTCGTCGTCGTCGTGCGCGCCCACGAGCAATACCGCTAGCCATGATACACATGAGAAAATCAATTCATGGGTTTCCTTCAGTTTCCTTATATGGGTATGGGGCTCCGCTTGGCGGCCTTCGGCCGCCGGAGCTCCGCTATTAAAAATTTATGGAAAAAAGTTTTCACTGGCTATATACTCGAATGTCAGCAAGCCAGGCAAGACATTACAACAGGCGTTTCCCCTCTCCTAAGAAGAGACCTCCGATTAATATTTAACCAAATGTGGTTTACAAAATATCTTGTGCCGATTGCCCATGAAGTTTTGTAGGCGAGACTGGCAGATGCTTTCACATGAGGAATGTGAAGTCTTACGTAAAAGGTTTCAGCATCGCTAAACACACTTGATCTTCAAATTACTCTATTAACTTTAAAACTTCTCATGCGATTGACAAGGGTTCTTCCCGTATTCGCCAGACGCTAGAATCATGGCACACTGGGCGGCTTTGATAAATATTGTAGATAACAATTCAAGGCCGCTCTCCAATCAATACTCTATTCTTTCGAAAAATAACATTAGTTTACTGACACATTTTTTCCATTTTAATGTATTCTTTCTATAGTCCCGTATATTTTTGTATTTATTTGCAGTTGTTTGTCCATCGAAGGCTGTCGTCTGACACCCGAAAGCTCGAACGCTTCAACTTTATATAGCTACAGGACGATTTTTAATGTGACTGTTTTTGTTTCTCTTTGGTTATCTTTTCTATCCTTGCTGAATTCCAGGCTTAAACAGTTTGCCGAATCCTGTTAGCTTCATTTTCCAACTTATTCGTTGATCTCCATTTGAGGGTGACTCGATCAGACTTTTCAATAGTGACACCTTCCAATAGGCTAGTTTCGAATTGTGCAGAAACAAAAGAACAGAGTCGAGGTTCAGGGGAATAATTAGCATTTTGTATTGTTCATAACAAAGGAAAATGCAAATTATTCCCCTGAACCTCGACTCTGTTCTTTGTTTCTGCATAATTCGAAACTAGCCTATTTTAAACTAAGTCACAACGCACTAACACATAATTAATACAGGAGATTGATATCCACTCTCGTCCTAGGGATAGACCGACGTTTCGGGTGCGGTGCACTTTATCGAGATCGGAGTTGCCATAGCAGTGCAATAACGTCATTGCTGTTTTACTCACGGTCAATGTTCTTGAAATCTCGAGGTTTTCTTTCTAAACGGTCTACTGTAGTTGTAGTGAAGATAGCTAATGTGCTTGATGTGTAGCGAGTTTAAACAAAGTCTATGAGAGCGATTTCGAGAAATCTTTGGAATTTGTTGTGATTTATATTTAAAGTTGGAAGGTGTCACTACTGAAAAATCCCATAGAGCCATAGCAGAAGGAACAGTTTGCAGTTGTTTTAGGTGATATTCAGTTATCTTCTTGCAATTGCGCATTTCCTACTGCGCACGATTTTTGCGTCATCACGCGCGCACATGACGCGCGCGTACAAAACATAAGAGATTTCCCTCAAACTAAGCTCGATAGGGAGATAAAAGCTCCTTTTCTCTTAAACGAGCACGGTGACCCCTACTTTTTATTTTATAAATTCAATGAGAACAATATTCGCAAAACCTGAGAAAAAATTTGGCAGAAATCTATGGCTACGTTTTTGGCAAATGAAATAAATGCTACAGATAGAGATGTAACGGGCCCAGCAGAGCAAGTCCAAATTATGTTTCCTTAAAGGGTACAAATATCAATTAATAATGCAGGTTATTTAAGCCATTTTTTCTGCTACATAGATGAATATTAAAGAAAGTTGAACTCTGTGTGATATAACACGCCGCATTGAAAAATAATCAAGCTTATTTGTTGCACACTGAGATAACCAAAAGTCACCTAAATAACCATATTTGTCAGCATCGTGGCGTGAAAACATGCACGGTGACCCCCTCTTTTTATTGTGTTTTTAACATGTCCTTGTACTGTAATGACATCATACCAAGTTTAATCAGAAATCTATGGTGGGTTCTTTTACTCGGGAATCATCCTTAAAGATAACTTATAACTGGAGAAGCGCCCACGGTAACCTAAACTGAGAATATTCCGACAATGCTTTCCTACCAAAGGAAAAGTAGAAAATTACTGGAGGTAACTATAACCTTTTCAAACGAATTTTCAATTTATTTGCTAATCGTGAAGCGCTCATTATAAAGAACAGTTTTGTTTCCACATTACTAACTAAATCGTTTAAACTACCTGTAAAGTATCTACATGTATGAGCACCTGGCGTCCGCTGGATACTGTAATGTGGTTTTAAGTGTGCCAGGGCCGTAGCCAGAATAAAAAGTTCTGACGGTAGTCAATGCTGATGGCTAAATTATTTGCAAGGTGTTTTATGGATGACAATAATCAACAAAACCGACAACAGGCTCAGGCAGTCCTCGGTTTGCCGTTATTAGCGATCGACCCTGGTACTTACCTACCGGATAATTTGTCGACTGTAACTTGTTATCTACCCAAGGTGTTTATAAGGTTTGTAACTATACAGTCGAAAGCTACCTTCCTTGTCGAAAATTCCGCTGAAATTAAAATGATAAAAGTTGTGATCAGATCTTAACAAACAATAAGTCAATATTCTTAGACTGAGCATCTTCCGGACAACTGAGAACGCTCCCCATGTTTCGGACACTACATATTATATTTCGGAAGAGAGAGAACCGGACTTACGGTGTTTTAATGTACCTGTTACAGGTCAGATTGATCTGTTATTTGCGTTCAAACCATTTTTCAGACATCTTACCGATAGTAATTAGGGTTTTGAAGCAAAATCTTTATCTTAGCAAAGGATAAGAACTTGTTTAGAGCTGTCCTCCTGAATGACGATACTAAGGGCAAAGT
>JAHPZR010035848.1:2500-5000 GCA_019787425.1 Platygyra sinensis
ATTAACTAACACTTAAACAGAAAATACTAAAACTCTTACCTATAATTTTAGCTCTGTAATGGTATGAAAATCCGACTTAGACATAAATTTGATCTTTCTCTGATATTTTTAATCCATTATTTTTCATTATGTCGACCGTTTCTCAATAGAATTTACATACAACAACATGAAGGCTTCGGTTTCGAATTGTTCATTCGTAGCTTAGTAACCAGGCAATTGATCAGAAGTTGGGAGTACTGGGAACGATGCAGTTTACCATGCATATTTTCGCTCCTTTGTTGAGGGATTGATTTCTGTCAAAGTGAGTGGCCATCAGCGGCAATGTAAACAACTTTCTGGTGGAAAGAGATTCCCTGCCGAGCGACATTCAGCTGCTCAAGAAAGGCAATGTTAAAGCGGTTAATATAAACAAAAAACAGCTCTTTTAGCCATACATGTAGGAGCCGCCAAACTCACAAAAGCAAACATACTGTGGTATAGTCTTGTGGAGTTCTTATCATTTTTCTACACAGGTCTATCGAGATTGTAAAATTTTTGCTGAAAAGTGTTAATTTATGCACATTTATGGCATGGTCTTCAGATGTTCTCACAGATAAGCCGCATCCTTGATTTGATACGAAAATTTGGAGCAAAAAGGTGCGGCTTATACGCCGGTGTTTACTGTATATATGCTCTGAGATGAATTTTTAGTGAAAAAAAATGATCTTGTGTAATTTTCTCCAATGCGTTTTGTTCACTATGAGCAATCACAGAGCATGCTTGCACTTATCTTTAGGTGTGAGTAATTCCTAGTGAGGTTTCAGGGTGAAGTTCGTGCACATTATTACTGCACATCTCTAGTGCGCATGCTATTCATTAGGCACGCATGTGCCATGTCATGTATTTCAAGCGCGCGCACAAAATCGAAACTCAACAAAATATAGAGCTGATGACATTTCTGTTAACTTGGTATACGAATAGTTTTGTTGGATGCTCGGTGACCCCCACTTTTTTTTTTCGGCAGATCACTTCCTTTTCTGATTCTTTTCATTACACTAAAAAACAAAAATATCTGTATGTGGGAAGTTTTAATTATTTCTCATATACTACTCAAATAGGATCAAATTGATATATGGATACAGGTGCACATGTTTAAGTTGCATTTTTAAGGCTAATTCTACCTGATTTAATGTCATATGTAGCAAAGACCTTTCAAATAGGCCTATATATGCTGTGTTAAACACACATAACTTAGATATGATTCTTCAACTTAAATATATACCCATAGTAATGAATCCCGCCAGAATCACCTTGAGTGACTGGAAATCCTAGAAATGCTATGCTCTGTGCCACGCCTTATCTTCAAAACGAGTTCGGTTTCCCCTGGTTTTTTCAAGGTTTTAATCCAATCTTATCATTTACATCATGTACTACCTGGGAAGTTTTGGGTGCGAACGTCCTTAAATACGTAATAGCAGTAAGCTACTTGCAGTCATTGACTGCCTATTTTTCCACTGCTGGACTGCAGGAGCAATAGTTTCACTTGTCTATCTTAACAACTGCAGGAGCAATAGTTTTACTCGTCTTGCGTTAATTAACCCATAAAGTACATTTTTTCTCTTTAATGATTACAACACGGCGGCGAGACTAGGGCAGCAAGAGTTCAATGTCATGCAATCGTGGCCAGATATTCTGAAGTTGCTCCCAGAGCATAAACTGCTATTTGAGTACACTCTTTTTTATATAAGAATGTGTTTTATAATAATATCGAGGCCGAAATTTGCGAAATTTTAAGAATATTTTAAGAATAAAGCCGAGGCTGAGATTTTGAAAAGGATAGATATAATTTTGTGTGTAGACACAACCCTATAATATTATTTCTTTCTCTGAACGGCGAAACAAGCCAACAAAACGAAAAAACTGCACTAGCTAGGGAAAAGTGTTCAACTCTAATGTGCGAAATGCTTTTAAAACACTTTTTCAGAGCCAAAACGGCCAAGTGTCATTTGACATGACATCTACCTACTTCCATGTTGACCTCGCTGACTGCAACGAAAAGCGATGGAGCACGTGCACAATGTAACACGATAAAGACTTGTAATTAAGTAATGTCATAAGCTATAATTTAAGAATAATACAAGACTATTTTCAGCCTAAAATCGGAAGAAAAATAAGAATATTCAGCCCGTGCCAGAAAAACAACATTCTTTTATAAAAAATAGAGTGTAGTGAATGAACAAACAGAGTAAAATGTACAACCTCTCTCAAACAAAATAAACATAATTCATTCAAAGGAACTGCATTTAGTTGCTGAACCTGACTAATATCATCAAATTTTCACACCACAAAGTGACACTTGCCAGTGAAAGACCCAACTGCAGTGCCAAAACTAATATGCAACTTTGCACAAATTATTTTACAACATTTTAGGATCACACACGGAATCCTTCAGTTAAAAATTGTTCAAAAGTGAATCTAAAACCAACATAGCGATTTACTATTCCATTATGTCCAAAGGAAT
>JAHPZR010035848.1:10000-15000 GCA_019787425.1 Platygyra sinensis
TTATTGTAACTAAACAATTCAAGTGCTAAATAAAGTGAGGTGAAGTGAAGTGTCTTTTTATATACCTCAACTTGTGGAATCCCTACCCTTTTATATACCCAAAGCCTGTAAAATGTACCCCTTTCGGGTGGAGCCCCCCGTATAGGCCACTTTAGCGGGTACCCTACCACCGGGCAAAAAAAAAACACAAGGAAGACGGAAAAAGAACAAGTTCCTTCTAACGAACTTCACGTCGCACCCTTAAAACGATGGGTTTCGCTGATTTACTTTTTGCATTTACACTGTTGAGAGATCGGATTATGAGTTGCTTGTTGACGAATTTGACAACCAAGCTTAAATCTATAACTTTCAGTGGTAAAATGTTTGTCACGATTTAACTCGCCCGCCGTGACCTTAAATTAAGTAGGAATACTTGAACTACATTGTTTAAAGTAAACATTCGGATTTATTCTACAAGTTATACTCCTTCTTTAGATGCTTGTATTGATCCTACACAGTTTTTGATGTAATTAACATTTGCATGTAGATCGGTATCTTAAATTAGTTTCGCACTTTACTTAGAATTGTAAACTTACCGTTATCGCAGGAAGTGCATAGCTGAAATATGATTTGTTCTTGGGACTAGAGGTCTTTTGGACCGGATAGTTGATGTTACGTTGGAATCTGTAGCAAATATCATAAACGAATAATGTAGGGAATATTTACAAATTCACAGATAAAAAGAACTTCTCTTTAGGCCTTGCAGTTTTTCGTCTAATGTCAGTAATTTATTCATGTTACCTGTTCTCAGGTGCGAAGTGGCTTATTTTCAACTAACACCTTTATTTACCTATTTCTTAAGTAATTTCCTCGAGTTTTTCTTGAACGGAAAGTAGTAGGGTTTCAGCAAACTTAGCCGGATTGTGGTCTTCCCTTGGACTTCCCTTCCTTCCTGCATACTAATTTTTGACTTCCTGCATACTAATTTGGATTAGGTTTACAATCAACTCTCTCTAAGACGGACACCATCGGGACCGACCTCAGCTGTCCGTCTTAGAGGGGTGTCCGGCTTATAGAAAGTCGACGTAACATGACACCAGGAATTTTAAGATAATAATGGTTAACCTGTGCGCAGTGGATACGAGTATGTTTAAAGTTTCTTTTAAGTTTATTTACTTGAACAAAACCTACAAACCGGAAAAAAAAACTTTATAAAATTGAATCTCTTGTCGTTTTACAATCAAACGGATTAACTAGAGTCCAAACAGTGAACAGTACATTCTGCAAACGGGAACATAACCATCTTATGACTCAGGACTGTCCTTTCGCTGCACCAAGTCTAAAAAGATGTCATTTTTTTCTTACAAAAACAATTGGTGAAAGCAAGTTAAGTTAAAAGCTTCTAATAGTCATGACTCTGGTGGGAAAAACTGTGGTCGTGGATTGTTTCAGGTGCAACAGTTTAAAATCCTCAAAGGGCTGATCCAATTCGGTTGTCACCTCCCAGCTATATTTTGAATGGGACAAAATGATGACTGATTCTGGTGTTAAGGGACTGTGCAATAATTATCTGGAGGTGGGGGGGGGTTTCTAAAATTAGCAAAGTAGGCCTTAAAATAAAGCTGCACCCCCCCTGAATTAAAGTTAAAATAACTTCTTGTCCACCCCCGTCTAGAAGGGAGATTACTTTCAACCCCCCCTCCCCAACCTCCGATCCTGCCTACATCCTTCTTTACCTTTACGCCTACTTCTGGTATGTCTGCATCATTCACGATTAAACTGTGGAGCTGCAGCTCCACAGTTTAATCGTGAATGATGCAGACATACCAGAAGTAGGCGTAAAGGTAAAGAAGGATGTAGGCAGGATCGGAGGTTGGGGAGGGGGGTTGAAAGTAATCTCCCTTCTAGACGGGGGTGGACAAGAAGTTATTTTAACTTTAATTCAGGGGGGGTGCAGCTTTATTTTAAGGCCTACTTTGCTAATTTTAGAACCCCCCCCCCTCCAGATAATTATTGCACAGTCCCTTAACACCAGAATCAGTCATCATTTTGTCCCATTCAAAATATAGCTGGGAGGTGACAACCGAATTGGATCAGCCCTTTGAGGATTTTAAACTGTTGCACCTGAAACAATCCACGACCACAGTTTTTCCCACCAGAGTCATGACTATTAGAAGCTTTTAACTTAACTTGCTTTCACCAATTGTTTTTGTAAGAAAAAAATGACATCTTTTTAGACTTGGTGCAGCGAAAGACAGTCCTGAGTCATAAGATGGTTATGTTCCCGTTTGCAGAATGTACTGTTCACTGTTTGGACTCTAGTTAATCCGTTTGATTGTAAAACGACAAGAGATTCAATTTTATAAAGTTTTTTTTTCCGGTTTGTAGGTTTTGTTCAAGTAAATAAACTTAAAAGAAACTTTAAACATACTCGTATCCACTGCGCACAGGTTAACCATTATTATCTTAAAATTCCTGGTGTCATGTTACGTCGACTTTCTATAAGCCGGACACCCCTCTAAGACGGACAGCTGAGGTCGGTCCCGATGGTGTCCGTCTTAGAGAGAGTTGATTGTAAACCTAATCCAAATTAGTATGCAGGAAGTCAAAAATTAGTATGCAGGAAGGAAGGGAAGTCCAAGGGAAGACCACAATCCGGCTAAGTTTGCTGAAACCCTACTACTTTCCGTTCAAGAAAAACTCGAGGAAATTACTTAAGAAATAGGTAAATAAAGGTGTTAGTTGAAAATAAGCCACTTCGCACCTGAGAACAGGTAACATGAATAAATTACTGACATTAGACGAAAAACTGCAAGGCCTAAAGAGAAGTTCTTTTTATCTGTGAATTTGTAAATATTCCCTACATTATTCGTTTATGATATTTGCTACAGATTCCAACGTAACATCAACTATCCGGTCCAAAAGACCTCTAGTCCCAAGAACAAATCATATTTCAGCTATGCACTTCCTGCGATAACGGTAAGTTTACAATTCTAAGTAAAGTGCGAAACTAATTTAAGATACCGATCTACATGCAAATGTTAATTACATCAAAAACTGTGTAGGATCAATACAAGCATCTAAAGAAGGAGTATAACTTGTAGAATAAATCCGAATGTTTACTTTAAACAATGTAGTTCAAGTATTCCTACTTAATTTAAGGTCACGGCGGGCGAGTTAAATCGTGACAAACATTTTACCACTGAAAGTTATAGATTTAAGCTTGGTTGTCAAATTCGTCAACAAGCAACTCATAATCCGATCTCTCAACAGTGTAAATGCAAAAAGTAAATCAGCGAAACCCATCGTTTTAAGGGTGCGACGTGAAGTTCGTTAGAAGGAACTTGTTCTTTTTCCGTCTTCCTTGTGTTTTTTTTTTGCCCGGTGGTAGGGTACCCGCTAAAGTGGCCTATACGGGGGGCTCCACCCGAAAGGGGTACATTTTACAGGCTTTGGGTATATAAAAGGGTAGGGATTCCACAAGTTGAGGTATATAAAAAGACACTTCACTTCACCTCACTTTATTTAGCACTTGAATTGTTTAGTTACAATAAAAAAGGAAAAAATATATATGTAAGAATTACAGTCGACAGTGGTCTATAGTCTGTGCATGGAGACTAAAAAAACCGCGAGGTTATCGAGTTAGCCTCCATCTCGTTTGAAAGAACATATAAAGAAACATGGGGTAGAGAGACGGATTGCTAAATCAAAAAGCTATAGAAGAATTGGATAGTTTTTAACAGTTTTCATTTGTGGAAACTTACGGTTAATATTGCTGAGATAGAATATAGTTTTTAACACTTTTGGAGAAAGCAAATTGATTTAGGTCTTTAAACTTGTATGGCAGTTCTTGCCAAAAGATCAATGGCCATAAATGAGATAATTAGTTTGCCAATATTTGTTTTTACTCGAAATTTGTGAACATTTTGTCTGGCCGCCGTTACTGGCTGTCAGGGAAAACAAATATAGCAATGAGGTTGAAAATAGGACTTCTACTTTGTTGGAACATTGCGTTACTGGTATTTGTCGAAAATTCTTTTGTCTTCAGAACTTAGATAAATACTGACTTGCGATAAGCAATACATATTGATTTAACAGTCCGGGATCGTTATCAGATTTGATAACCATGTGACGTCATATAATGGCGGCCATTTCAAAAATCGGGAATTTTCGTATTCACTTCGCTTTGGTCGTTATTTGTGCGATTATGCTCGGGTAATTTACCCATAACTCTATTCGATAAGTACCAAGAAAGGAAGAGCCTCGGTTGTTTTGAATATGGCGGCTGAAAACCAGCGTAAACGATGTAAAATGCTACTCGTAAAGTGAAACAGCGCTTGTAATTTTGCATACAGATCAGGTATGTTTTTCATTTTGTCATTAGATTTAAGTTGCTTGCAGATTTTTGCGACAATCCCAAAAAATATGTCGTTAATCTTCACGCTATATACTTGGGATTTAATCTGTTTTTAGTGTTGTGCACGATCTGTGAAAAAAGTGCACGGGGTTGTTTTGATTTGCGATATTCTGTTCGTAACGGCGGCCATATCTACATCTGTAATTGATGTGTTCCTAGGTATTGAGATGGCGGATACTGGTACCCATAGAATCAAAACAGCAAATTTATGTCGATTTTGTAGCTTTTTGTGGCAAGACTGCGTCTTCAAAAAAGACTTCTGCAAGACCTAAAGAAAAATTCAAGCTTGAATTCGAACGACATGATATCGACATTGAAGAGGACAGCGATTTTATTCATCCCCGCCTAATGTTTGCCTGACGTACGTGAGGTATTTTTATCGCCTGAGACGGTCAATCGGCAAATGCATTAAAAGGTAAGTTGCCTATATTTTTGAGTCCAAGATTCAATGTCCACACATTCGTGGTCCTGAAATATTTTCAAGAAATGCCCGCCAAACTAGGTCAGTTTTCTGGCACACCAGTCATTAATATAATGAAGCCTGTTGTTGTATTCAGCGAGTGACAACAATGGGGTAACAGGCCTACGCAACTCCTATCCGCGT
>JAHPZR010035849.1:0-13445 GCA_019787425.1 Platygyra sinensis
CGACAGTATATTTTGGGAACTATTCTTCACTATTACCATTATATGAGTTTTGCCTACATACTGATTTACCATTAATACATTATTTCATTATTTCCTATTATTATTATTATTATTATTATTATTATTATTATTATTATTATTATTTTTATTATTATTATTATTATTATTATTATTATTATTATTACTATTATTATTAAAGTTTGATGGTATCAATTTAAGCAATAGACCACGAGTTTCTATGGTTTATATTATGGGCCTTTAAACTGTGTGGGATGTAGGTAGAACATAAGAAGAATTCAAAAATCACTCACCTGCGGCTCATGATTTACGAATCCTTCAAGTGTTCTTCAAAAATCCCAACATCGTGCATTGATTTGGGTTATTATATAGAACTGTAGAAATGTCTGCATACCTATTATGTCTATGTCACCTTCACAGTTGTCACTCATCATTTTCAACTCTTCAATTTCCCGGTTAATTTCTTGATCAAGTTCTTCTTTTTTTTTAACAAACTTTTGAAGGGTTTGAGCTTCTTCTGTCATCTTCTGTCTCTCCAGCACTCTTTTCACATCTTGCTTTCCCCTTGTTATTGCCAAGTCTGCAATAAACAGAGATGACATAATCACAAACAGATCTTGATAAATTTCATGAACGGTTGCACACATGTTGACACAAGTTTAGCATCATTAGTTCTTTACAATAAGACAGTGACAAACTGTGTATAGAATGGACTCCTTATAAAAGAAAAATACTTAAATTGTTTGAGATGACATCATAATTGCACTGAACTGCAAAGTAAGAATTAAATTATCAACTTGAAGGTTAAAATTACCTCAGCTAGTCTGCTTTTTTTGGAAAATGGCAAATTCCCCTGAGTGGAGACAATATTGTAGCGAAAGCCGAAACCGTGTACCTCCCTTTCGCTACAATATAGTTAAATCATATACGAGGATGAACAAGAAAAGACAAATGTTCCACTGCCAGGATAACCAGGAAGCAACACTGCTGTCCAGGATTGAACACTTATGAGATTCAAATTCCTTATAATAAGCATCACAAAGTGTCCTCATTGGTAATAGTCACTAAAACACTCACAATTGTCACATTATGAACCACTACAAAAATGTCAATTAACTCTGCCAAATATGATTAGTGTGCAAAACTATTTATGTGATCACGTTAAATGTTATCAAACCTTTTCACACTTAAAATCACAATTGTCATGTGTGATTCACAAATAAGAGGTGTGATATTAGGAAGTGTGATTAGCACAGTGTGATTAGCACAGTGTGATTAGCACAGTGTGATTAGCACAGTGTGATTAGCACAGTGTGATCAGCACAGTGTGATCAGCACAGTGTGATTAGCACAGTGTGATTTTGCAGGCTCTGGAGTCTTGGAATCTCTGGCTTGCTGCACGTTAACAGTCTCAAAGTCTCAAAGTCTCAAATTTTTTATAATTTAATGGATCTCAGAATCTCGAAAATTGCACCCAATATTAAACAATATTATCGTAGAACGAGCAAGAAAAGCAGGTGTTCAGTTTGTTTCTGTGAACAGCTACACATAAGCAAAATGTAATGAATCATATTTATTAACTTCAGTACACATGTAAGCCAAATTAGTTATTAGAAAGGTCTACACTACCTTTTTAATTACTTACTTAGTTCAAGGCTTTGCTGATGGGTGTAGACAAAACCTGGACCCTCATTTTGGACCCCCTTCTGGACCATTCAAATTTTTTCAGTAAAAAAACCCCAATAAATTTAAGTTATACACAATATGTGTGCTACATACCACCGCTTCTTCGCATTTCCCAGTTCTCGTTTAGTATTCCCGAGAGGAATCGGGAACTTTTTAGAGAATCAGCTACTCGGACAATTTCCGCAAAACTTGTCAATTTTTTAAGTTGCATGGACTCGCGCCATTTTGTTTTCCGCCATCTTGATGATCACTAAGAAGTTCCTGATTCCTCTTGGGAATACTAAATGAGAACTTAGAGATGTGTGGCATGGAGGAGAACACCTTCTTTCGAGCTGAACGCTGAATCCAAGGAAACCAAACTGCCAAAGAAGCGGTGGTATGTAGCACACGTATTATGTATAACTTGAATTTGTTATTTATTTTTTTTCACTAAAAAAATTGAGGGTCCAGGTTTTGTCTATCCATCATCCTTAATAATAGTTTAATAATAGTTTTTTTGTATTTTATTAATTTTTATTGATTCAAAGTTACATACTTTTTTCCACAAACAAACATAATTCACACAAAAAGACAGACACGGTACATCATATATTTACATACAGTGTAGGCACCCCACAGTTCCTCTTAAGAGTGACTTTCTGAGAATGTCGAGAATCGGAAGACACCGGCGAAAAATCGATTTTTCTTTTATTTCGCCAAAACTTACCTTTGGGTGAACTTATTCAAGGAAAAATAGTTTACAGTTCCAACGATTTATTTTGCGGCCACAATTTAAGAAAGTTCGAAATTTGCATATAATGGCGGTTTTCGCAACTTAAAATCTTCAAATTTCACGCTTCTTTACGAATGAAAACGAAACTTGGCACAATTGTTATTTCATTCTTTTACTTTAAAATGGTGTAGTAAGTTTCTTGAAGTTTTGTTTACAGCTTTTTAACGAAGGGTTTTTGTACAGCCGCCATTTGTGTCACTTGGCAAGGAACAAATAAGGGCCAACTTCGACTAGGATAAATGGCCACTGGTATATATCATTTGGTCAAAATATTTATATTTTAGGAAACCTTGGTTATTGGTTTTTTTCACCAGAAAAGTTATAGCTCTGGGAATTAAAATGTTCCCTGTCAGTAAAATAAAATGTTACAGCATGTAAGTGAGTTCAACTTTATGCAAATCACGAGGTTGCTCTTTGGAAGTCAACGGTTTAAAACAGGAAACTAAGACTCACCGTCATTTACGCTCCTTCTGCCACTATAGAAATTATTTTAACTTCCCAGAGTCCTTTTTAGTTGTTCTTAAAATATTTCCAGTAACACAGCGAGCATAAACGGCCATAAAATTCGACAAGGTCGACAATGTTTACATTTGCTGTCGCACATGCAGGTGTGGATCTTTTCATTGTATTGCTTAGTCGAGAGTCCTTTAAAAAAATGAGAATACACACTTCAAAAGGAAGCAAATCAGTCTCTCATATCTGTATAGTTCATGTCCACTTATGGGTAAATAACTCAGTCCCCCGTGCACTGAATAAACAAGTCGAATGACCTTTGTGGTGTGAGAGGTCACATGTTAATGCCGTTATGTTACTTTCTCCCGGTTTCACATTACAAGGGTAATGCTGTATTTCACAAGGTAAAAAAAGGGTAAAAGTCTGCATGCGAGCCAACTGTGGCCCACCAGGCCGGAGCTTATCCTGGTTTCTGTAGCATAAAGCGACTGGGAGTATTTCTACTCTTCCCTGGATGGGATGCTAGTCCATTGCAGGGTTACCCCAGGCATTAAATTCGCCGGTACCCATTTATACACCTGAGTGGAGAGAGGCACCTCGAGAGTACCCATTTCACATGGCATTTGGTTTTATTTAAAATAGTCTCAAATATATTTTATTTAGGAAGCAAAAGCAAGAAATGATTAAATCACGAAATTAAGGCGGCTTAGCAGTTTTTTTTTCTTTCACAAGATGAACAAATGTGCAAGCATTGGCGCATTTTCAAATGAAAGCTGGGGCAGATACAGACCTTGAGCTAAGAAGGGGAGTGGGGGGGGGGGGGGGGTTGATTTACTTGCCCTGCTGCTATAAGACTCCAAATACACTCTTTTTTTTTGCAAGAATATATTTTATAAGAATATCGAGGCTGAAATTTGCGAAATTTTAAGAATATTTTAAGAATAAAGCCGAGGCCGAGATTTTGAAAAAGATAGATATAATTTTGTGTTGAAACATCTGTAAATACAATACAATCCATTTCCTACCCCGGGCATATTATAAGAGACATTTCTTCTCATTTAATTACTGTAAAACCTTACAATCACATCTCTTGAGTACTAAGTTTTGATATTTGCTTGCGTCGTTTAACGCATCAAAAAGAAAGTTTTAGACATATATTATTAACTTGTTGAAGTTGCACTCTCAATAGTTTTCTAATTTTCTTTTTAATACAAATCAAACACATTCATTTCCTTATTAAGTTATTGCAATATCTGTCAAGAGCAGCACTGCAAGATATGCTGTAAACAGTAAATTTGAAATTTTGTGTAAAAAAGTAAACAAACATTTATTACATGATCCTCAGTTAATGCTAATATGGCTTTTTCAAGCATGTCCAGGTATAGATACTTTTACTTCGGCTTGGGTCGCACTTCTAACTCCCTTTTTCCTTTACCTACTTTCTCTTCTCCAATATATCCCTGTTCGTAGGCTTGTAGCTCTCAATACAAATGCAGATTGCATGCTACTTTCGGGAGTATTAGCCCTCATGACTTTTGAAATTACTTTTCTTGGGAGTTGGGTGAGGTGGATTATCGCTCCTTCTAAAACCTAATATAATAGCGAAATTGAGCGTCAAGTGGGTGACTGAAATGACTAAAACAAAGGCTGTGCCGTTTTAGTTACCAAAGACTGGTGATACATGAGCAGCGAAAGCAAAGCGTGATTTTTTGTGTGAGATTTGCATTTTCAGCTTGCTCTTTTTGTGCCTCTAATCACTCAAACACGCTTGAATATCGATTCGAGCTAAATGGAAGACAGCATGAGAAGTTTTGAAATGGCATTAAGGAAAACTGGAGCCCTACCTGCTCTGGCTATATCAGCAGTGGGTGACTGAATTTGCATTCACTGTCAAGGACATTATCATCCCCACTTACGTCTGAGTAAATTCAGACGATGCCCGTGCAAAATTTTTACCGAGATCTCGCCGAGATTGGCGAGATCTCGCCGAGATCGGCGAGATCTCGCCCAGATTGACGAGATCTCGCCGAGATCTCCCCATGATGTTCTTTAGATTCTAAATCTCGGCGAGATCGCGGCGAGATATCTTCCTTCTCGCCGAGATTGCCGAGATCTCGCCGAGATAACCGAGATCTCGCCGAGATTGTAGAGATCTCGCCATGATGTTTGCGAGATTCTAAATCTCGGCGAGATCTCCTCCATCTCGCCGAGATTACCAAGATCTCGCCGAGATTTGTAGAGATCTCGCCATGATGTTTGCGAGATTTTAAATCTCGGCGAGATCGCGGCGAGATATCCTCCATCTCGCCGAGATTACCAAGATCTCGCCGAGATTTGTACAGATCTCGCCATGATGCTTGTGAGTTTCTGAATCTCGGCGAGATCGCGGCGAGATCTCCTCCATCTCGCCGTGATTGTGGAGATCTCGCCATGATGTTTGTGGGTTTCTCAAATCTCGGTCGAGTTCGCGGCGAGATTTTCTACATCTCGCCGAGATCGGCAAGATCTCGCCGTGAAGCTCGACTCTTTCTGTATCTCAGTCCGAGATTTTGAAATACACAAACTTACCAAAATATTTACCCAATCATTCCCAGATGAAATGAATAATTTTTCTGCGTTGAATTTAACTGCTTTGTGGTTGACTATTAGCTTTCTGTTTTTCGGTTCGATTTCAAATGCGGGAAGCCCAAATTGAAGTAAAGACGCTCAGACATGGATGGGTTTTTATTTACCAAAATATTTTATTTAACAAAGTTGAATGGAGCGATCTGACTTAAAGTGCACCTAACCCCAAAAACTTTTTTTCGCTAAAACAATAAAGCTTATTTTGTGGAGTAATTAGCTGCAAAAATTTTTTGATTTGGTTAAATCTTCGATTTTCTATGGCTCGTCAAAGTACGTGAAATTGCCGCTATTTTGGTTCACGACCGAGTTTAACGGAGAATGGGTCGGGGGCCGGATGTGACGTCAAATCCAGAACACGATGATTCTGAGATTCGCATATTTACTTGTTTCTGTGGGAAAGGCTGGAAAAGTTGTTCGAAAAAAATGCTAGCCAGGTGCGCTGTAGTGTGATGTAGGAACACAACAAACATACAGGAGGTACTGCGCTTCATGCCATACCGTTTTATGGAGAGATGTCCTGAAGAGAAGAAACGTACAAAGTGATGGCTCGATTCGTGCGATAGCCGTCTAAGAGTTCGGTGATCTGTTCTATAAAGTATTTCAAACCAGATGATCTCGCTCGATGCCTGGATTTTCAGAGAGAGGAAGGGATTTTGCTGACTCAGTGACTTAAGCGAGACGAATTTGGAATAATCGCTTGTCCATCGATTCATTCAGCCGTTGTTACATCTGATCTGAGAAACAACAGCAGTCAGTCGGCAGTGACAGCCGACAGATAGTTTTGTATTTGCCGGCCACTAATCTTAAAACTCCATTTCTGAAGCCGTACAGGTATAATTTCTGGATATTCAGTAACACACTGTAAGATAACATCAGCACCAATATCTTCAAGAACAAGATCACTTTTCTTTGAGTCTTGACAACCTTCTAACTCACTTTAATATAATAATAACAACAATAACATTCGCTGATGTTTTGAAGGGAAGCGACGCTACAATTTTCACACTCGCACGAAAAGAACACAAACATTGTGTCATGGGATAATCATTTTGATCTACGTTGAACGAATGAAGTTAAAATAATTTGAGAGAGTAAACGGACTTGACTTTTATTTATACGAAAGTATGTTAATGCGAGATCGAAGAATGCGCGAATTTAGTAAAATTTATACGCGCCACACGCTACAGTCTCTTTGACTTCTACATATCATTGCCTCCGGGTCTGTCCATCAGAGCTCGTTCGAGTTCTTTGTCAGCATCCACCTCATTTGTCTATACTATCCATTCTTCGTTGGCCAGAGAGTTGTCGGCATGTAAATCAGCTCGGCCTTCATCGTTTAACTATTCACTCACTGTTCACTTTGCTTTGTTGACAAGTGCGAGTCGTCATTCTCTTCAGCGATATAATAAATTTCGGAGTCTTCCGAGTCAAAGCTCATTTCAGAATCCGACGAAGTAGAAGATATTGTTGATAAAAACAGAAATCTGTCGACTATGGAGCCCCAGCGAAAAACTTGTGCGGCAAAAAGGCTTCTACGCTCACACATAGTTAAAGGCCCGACTGGGACTGCCGAAGCTTTCGTTCTGGAAGTGACGTCACGGCTTTACTCTACCCAGACTCCCTATGCTCGGTCTTGAACCATAGGAAACTCGGTTTCAAGGGGGCACAGAAATTCGAGGATTTAACCAAATCGAAAAATTTTTGCGGCTAATTACTCCATAAAACAAGCTTTATTGTTTTAGCGAAAAAAAATTTTTGGGGTTAGGTGCACTTTAATGATGGCGACGAAGAGACGCGTGCTGATCGCTTTTTAAGATAAGAGTTTTGTTGCTCGTATTGAAATTTTGTTCTCTCTTTTAGACGTTGGAGCAGACTTACCTTTGAGCTACTCAATGACCATCAATTGTTTAAAAAAATACTTTTCAAATTTGGCTTTGTAGAGGTAGACTATGTTTTTTTTTTTTTTTTTCACTTTTCCTCGAGCAGCGCCGGCGGCAGACAGACTAGACGCGGGAAGACTTCCCGCCAAGATCGTTAACTATGCACTGTGATTGGATGTCTTAAGTCACGTGGGGTAAAGTACACGCAATCCTTCGACAGGAGAGTTGGCTTCAGTTCTTGCCGTGGGAAATTTGTTTGTTAGATGTTTTTGTAAGTGCAAAGGACTTGATTACGATGAAATGAGCTGCTTTGTTCAAGAAAAGGAAATACGGTTTAACTATTTTCTTACGTTTTCATCGCGAATGTGAGCAATCTCAAGAGGACTCGTAAACATCTTGTACAACGTTTTTTTCAAGACCTGCAACGACTGAAGTCTGTATACAGGGAACAATCTTTAGCAGTTTTTAGCAAAGTGCAAAACTTGAGCAGTTGATGAAGATGAACCTTTTCATGACATTCGCTTTGAGATGAGGCTGTAGTCAAGCCAAACGAATTTTCTTCGCTTCTTTGCGGCTGACAGATGTAGTATCTGAGTTTAATTATTCTTGTTTGCATGCACGAGGTAAAGGACGTGAGTGACGATCCCCGAGGATAAAGGTTAGTTCTCCTCTATTTTTAATTTCAGCAAAAACGATTTTCCTCTCATTAAAGGTAGCTAAATGTCAACTGAAGGTGGACGTGTCTGAAACTGTTAAGTTTTTGTGAACTGTACATGACGGACTCTCTTATCTGTCAATAAATCTGCTTGTTTTTGACATGTAGTCAGGAGTCGTATTTCAGTGTGTTTGTTTTGTCTGCTAGAAACTAATTCACTCAACGAATTTATGATTAGCTTACCTGGATCTGAGTGTAATGCCATTTTAAAATATCTTCCAGTTTTCTCGGTGAGATGTTTTGGCCTCCAAGATTTTGATATCTCGGCGAGTCTCGCCGAGATTCTCAGCAAGTTTTTGACCGACCGAGACTTTGAGATCTCGCCGAGATCTTACTTGAAATCTTGCCGTGATTCCCGGTGAGTTTTTGGCCGCCGAGACTTTGAGATCTCGGCGAGTTTTTGACCGCCGAGATTTTGAGATCTCGGCGAGAATCTCGGCGAGAATCTCGGCGAGAATCTCAGCGAGAATCTCGGCGAGTTTTTGGCCGCCGAGATCCTGAGATCTCGCCAGGATCTCGGCGAGAATCTCGACGAGATTTTGAGATCTCGGCGAGATTCTCGGCGAGTTTTTGGCCGCCGAGATTTTGAGATCTCGCCAAGATCTCGGCGAGAATCTCGGCGAGATTTTGAGATCTCGCCGAGATCTCGGCGAGAATCTCGGCGAGTTTTTGGCCGCCGAGATTTTGAGATCTCGCCGAGATCTCGCCGAGATCTCGGCGAGATCTCGGCAATCTCGCCGGCCAAAAACTCGCCGAGATTCTCGGCGAGATCTCGGCGAGATCTCGCCGAGATCTCGGTCAAAATTTTGCAGGGGTGTCTATAGATCTGACCCGGATAGTCACTGCTTAAAAAAAAACCCACAAATTTCGCTTTCTTTTACCAACACAATAGTAACTCGGAGAAACAAACTCTTACCACCAGCAGACAGCACTTTTTTATTTATTTTATTACGCTTTACAGTGGTGGGTCCAGGTTCCCCCCCCCCCTCCTCCCCACAGAAGGGAGAAAAGCCAGCAGACAGACAGACAAACATGTTTACACTCTTTTTTTATAAGGATGTTGTTTTTCCAGGCCAGGCTGAATATTCTTATTTTTCTGTCGATTTTAGGCTGAAAATATTCTTGTATTATTCTTAAATTATAGCTTATGACATTTCCGTTTTAGAATTTATTGGGGTATCAATTCCAAGTGTTTGGCATCTAGATCTGAATCGCGTTGTCATGTGTCGTCGAGTGCAGGTTTTTTCGTTTAGTTGAATAGTTTCGCCGTTCATAGAAAGGAATAATTTTATACAGTTAAGTTAAAAACATAAAATTGTATTATATTTACCGATGTTTCAACACAAAATTATATCTACCGTATTTTCCGGTGTATAAGTCGAACCGGTGTATAAGTCGACCCTACTTTTTAAGCCTAAAATGTAAGATTTTACTTTTTTCTGCTCTATAAACTGAGTTCCAAATCCTTAGCATTTTGTTGTAAAAACGTTTCAACGAAAAAATCGCATCGATCGAGTGACACAACTGCAGCGAGAATTATGTTAAAAATCCCACAAATTCAATCCTATACATTCAGTATACAGGTATTTTAACAAACCTTGAAACTTTTAGGAGATGTTTTAAAGCTTTTTATGCCAAGATAAACCGCAAAACACTTCAGAATTCGAAACGCAAACGAACAAAGTTGAAAACAATCCGCCATCTTGTATGACTTGGTAACCTGGTAATGAAAACCTGACAAGCACTGGTAACGAAAATAAAATCATGTGTGAATCTCCACCCTCTCTGCCCAAAGCACTCCCAATCAAAGGTGAAATACTCATTCAAAGTAGCAAATCGTGCAATATATTATTAAAGTATCTCTTTAACAGCAACATTGGTGAGCAGCTCAACTATTTACAATAAAAATACGCAATAAAATGCCAAATGTTCAAACATTAACGTCCTAAATAAGTCTGGAAAAGTCTTTGTCTGCTGCTCAACAATATACAAGCAAAGTTTCAGAATATCTTAAAGCTTATACAGGGGAATGTCTAAAAGCCCTCAAATTCTTCTTCCACATCACTCTCTCCAAACAAGTCATGCCACTGGTCCTCTGTTAATTTGTCGTCGTAAATGCCACACTCTTCCTCCATTTCTTCTTCCTCGTCATCTTCCTCGTCATCCCACAAGATCTCATCCTCGGTTCCGTCTATCGTGTTTGAAATACCGCACTTCTTAAATGAGCGAGAAACCATATCTTGGGATAGCCCTTTCCATGATTCATCGACCCAAGAGCAGACAGTACTGAGGGGGGCTGCCTTGATGTTATATAAATTACCACCAGCTGTGAAGCTCTTGTGACCCTCAATCATCCATGTGGTCCACTTCGCACGAAGGTGATCTTTGAATGGCTTGTTGAGGCTGACGCCAAGTGGCTGTAGCACACTGGTAAGTCCACCAGGTATCACAGCGATGTCTGTGTCGGTTTTTCGAAGGGCCTCTTTCACAGAGTCCACAAGGTGAGCTCGAAAGGAATCCCAGATGAGAAGACTTCTCTTTCGCAGGAGGCCTCCAGGCCTTGCACTCCATACCTTTTGGATCCACACTTTCAGTCCAGCTTCGTCCATCCATCCTTTTGGGTGGCAGTGGATGATTACGCCTGGTGGGAATTTCTCCTTTGGGATGGTTTTCCTTTTGAAAATAACCATCGGCTTTAAACGTGTTCCATCGGCAAGGCACGTAAGCACAACAGTGAAGCGAGACTTCTCATGACCAGTAGTATTTACCAATACGGTTTTATGACCTTTAGAGTTCACAGATTTTGCCGATGGCATATCAAACCATACGGGGGTTTCGTCCATGTTTCCGATGTGGACCAAGTCATAATTCATCTCCCTGCGGCGTTTGATGATAAATCAGTGGAAACTAGTGATCTTTTCCTCCAAATCTTCCGGTAGCTTCTGTGCAATTTTAGTTTTCTGTCACAAGACAAAGTTCTTCCTTCGGAGGAATCTTGTACACCAGCTGTCTGTCGCTTTAAAGTTCCTTAATTCTTCTCACATGCTATTGCTGTCGCCTTGATCCTGATTAAATTTCTTGTTATAATGTAACCACTTCGTCGCTGGTCTTCGATCCACATTCCGAGGCTATCCTCTAGCTCAGGCCACTGACACTGCTTTCCTCAGTTTGCGCACTTTTGTTCATCTTGTGAAAGAAAAAAAAACTGCTAAGCCGCCTTAATTTCGTGATTTAATCATTTCTTGCTTTTGCTTCCTAAATAAAATATATTTGAGACTATTTTAAATAAAACCAAATGCCATGTGAAATGGGTACTCTCGAGGTGCCTCTCTCCACTCAGGTGTATAAATGGGTACCGGCGAATTTAATGCCTGGGGTAACCCTGCAATGGACTAGCATCCCATCCAGGGAAGAGTAGAAATACTCCCAGTCGCTTTATGCTACAGAAACCAGGATAAGCTCCGGCCTGGTGGGCCACAGTTGGCTCGCATGCAGACTTTTACCCTTTTTTTACCTTGTGAAATACAGCATTACCCTTGTAATGTGAAACCGGGAGAAAGTAACATAACGGCATTAACATGTGACCTCTCACACCACAAAGGTCATTCGACTTGTTTATTCAGTGCACGGGGACTGAGTTATTTACCCATAAGTGGACATGAACTATACAGATATGAGAGACTGATTTGCTTCCTTTTGAAGTGTGTATTCTCATTTTTTTAAAGGACTCTCGACTAAGCAATACAATGAAAAGATCCACACCTGCATGTGCGACAGCAAATGTAAACATTGTCGACCTTGTCGAATTTTATGGCCGTTTATGCTCGCTGTGTTACTGGAAATATTTTAAGAACAACTAAAAAGGACTCTGGGAAGTTAAAATAATTTCTATAGTGGCAGAAGGAGCGTAAATGACGGTGAGTCTTAGTTTCCTGTTTTAAACCGTTGACTTCCAAAGAGCAACCTCGTGATTTGCATAAAGTTGAACTCACTTACATGCTGTAACATTTTATTTTACTGACAGGGAACATTTTAATTCCCAGAGCTATAACTTTTCTGGTGAAAAAACCAATAACCAAGGTTTCCTAAAATATAAATATTTTGACCAAATGATATATACCAGTGGCCATTTATCCTAGTCGAAGTTGGCCCTTATTTGTTCCTTGCCAAGTGACACAAATGGCGGCTGTACAAAAACCCTTCGTTAAAAAGCTGTAAACAAAACTTCAAGAAACTTACTACACCATTTTAAAGTAAAAGAATGAAATAACAATTGTGCCAAGTTTCGTTTTCATTCGTAAAGAAGCGTGAAATTTGAAGATTTTAAGTTGCGAAAACCGCCATTATATGCAAATTTCGAACTTTCTTAAATTGTGGCCGCAAAATAAATCGTTGGAACTGTAAACTATTTTTCCTTGAATAAGTTCACCCAAAGGTAAGTTTTGGCGAAATAAAAGAAAAATCGATTTTTCGCCGGTGTCTTCCGATTCTCGACATTCTCAGAAAGTCACTCTTAAGAGGAACTGTGGGGTGCCTACACTGTATGTAAATATATGATGTACCGTGTCTGTCTTTTTGTGTGAATTATGTTTGTTTGTGGAAAAAAGTATGTAACTTTGAATCAATAAAAATTAATAAAATACAAAAAAACTATTATTAAACTATTATTAAGGATGATGGATAGACAAAACCTGGACCCTCAATTTTTTTAGTGAAAAAAAATAAATAACAAATTCAAGTTATACATAATACGTGTGCTACATACCACCGCTTCTTTGGCAGTTTGGTTTCCTTGGATTCAGCGTTCAGCTCGAAAGAAGGTGTTCTCCTCCATGCCACACATCTCTAAGTTCTCATTTAGTATTCCCAAGAGGAATCAGGAACTTCTTAGTGATCATCAAGATGGCGGAAAACAAAATGGCGCGAGTCCATGCAACTTAAAAATTGACAAGTTTTGCGGAAATTGTCCGAGTAGCTGATTCTCTAAAAAGTTCCCGATTCCTCTCGGGAATACTAAACGAGAACTGGGAAATGCGAAGAAGCGGTGGTATGTAGCACACATATTGTGTATAACTTAAATTTATTGGGGTTTTTTTTACTGAAAAAATTTGAATGGTCCAGAAGGGGGTCCAAAATGAGGGTCCAGGTTTTGTCTACACCCATCAGCAAAGCCTTGAACTAAGTAAGTAATTAAAAAGGTAGTGTAGACCTTTCTAATAACTAATTTGGCTTACATGTGTACTGAAGTTAATAAATATGATTCATTACATTTTGCTTATGTGTAGCTGTTCACAGA
>JAHPZR010035851.1:0-37788 GCA_019787425.1 Platygyra sinensis
TGTGTAAAGAAATGGTTTGTGTTCTCAGGTCCTTCCCTTTGGCTTAGCTTCTGCACCCTGATGTCTCTTAAAAAATACAGAACAGGGCCTTAGTCCAAACACCTGGAGAGAGCAAGGTTGGACCCAATGGGGCAGGCGCTGAGAAGTCCTTGGATACAGCGAGGGCAGCGCTCCAGCGAAAGTTAGAGGGTGCATTGAAGCCCCAGGTGGTTTTGTCGCTCATCCTGAAAAATGTTCCTCTGGGAGACCAACCTAAGTTGGAGAATTTGCTCGGTTTTTATCCTCAACCTGAGAGAAGGCATACATCCAAGGTTCCACTTCCGACGTATACAAAGCCTGAGGGATAGGATTGACCTTGTTAGTAGCGTCCACGTCTTTTGGTCACAGCCCGTCAAGTTTGGCAGGCCTGGTGGGATCAACTGTTTTCTATGGCCGTTAGCATACTTGGGCCCAGTCCGTCCGTTTGTGGACAAGAGCTAATGTATTAGCGATTATTCTTTCTGTTGATTCATTTCTGGTCACCAGCACATGTGGCCCTCCTCCACCTGAAGCAATGCAGGAAGTGGCAGTTTTGTGGAAGGAGGATTTTGACGACTGTCTTGGCCAGCCTATCTGGAAGACTGATCCCAAGATAGACGGCCATTGCCTTATTTCGGATGCACGTGACTCGGGATGGGGGGGTGGTTACTGTGTGAATTGTTGGAGGCACCAGTGGTGGCGGGCAGCTGGTCTGAGGCTCAGAGCAGGGGAGAGCTCACATGGAGGGAACTCAGAGGAACAAGTACTGGTGCTCTATGTTTCCACGGGGGGAGAAATTGGCAGGAAAAACGCTACGACATAGGACTTGTCAATATGAATGTGGACCGCATCCCCTCAAGGTAGGCAGTCCAACGCCCTAAACTCCATTCGGAAGCTGTTGCCTATTTACACACTCCTGCAGACAGTAACCCGAGATTCTTTGTGGTGCTACTGAATGGGTCCCAAGGAGCATTTAAAACACAAGAGGCTGATGATGTTTGATCCATGCATTAGCCAGTAAGAGACGACTACGTGCTTAAACCCAAATATTTTCGGCTTCGCCTCTTGGATATTTTGTGGGGACCCCCGCACACAGTAGAAACCGTTTTTTTTCCACCTTTCGGACACGACCAGGTTTCCACGTTTTTTTTTGTAGCCGTTTGGCTAAATCCATGTACTTGACGGCATAGATGTCCTTCACCCATTGACTGGTCAAGGAGAGAACAACTGGATTTTCCCCTACCCTCCCTAACTTGGATACCACGGGTACTAAAACCACAATGGAACATGGTGGGGAATAGGAACTCTTGTCCTCCGTTTGTGGACTTCAGCAGCATGGTGGCCTCTTATCACTACAGAATTGCAACCCAACCTGAAGGAATTTGTGTCGGGACTGGGTGGAAATTGATTCCACCTTCGGAAGATATTGTTTCTCCCAGCCATGTCAGGCTCCGTCTGTTTTCAGTGGAATCCCAAGTTTATCCGTGTTCCTTGCTCTAACGGGTCTCCTTTTCAAGGTTCATCAGATCACTCGGCCATGGCCAGTCCTCTTTAATCAATTGGGTTCTGGGGTTCCTGCAAAGGGGGGGGGGCTTTGGGAACCAGGGAACAGCTCATAGTCCCCACAACCCTGAGATGGGCCGAACTGTAGTAATGGCCTGTGGTCTGTAGGGGGGGTGTGGGGGTTTGGCGACAATGGTGCTGGGAGCCCCTTTTACGTGAGTGCCAGACGTTTTTTAAGGGGTGCCCCTGCTAGTGTGCCAATGTGTTTAAAACGCTGCGTGAGGTCATTACATTCTTGGGGCTTGTGAGTGGCCAGCGTATTCTCCACACTGTCAGGAGCCAACAAGTTTTTCAGTGGCATGTACAATCTGTTACAAGCCTGTGAGAGCTGCCCAGGATCTCTTGTGCAGTAGAGGGGACAGGCTACGGGTACATACAGCTATGTTAACTGAACATGTGATTTTTTGCTATCTGTGGGCTCTGGTAGTGGCCTGTGTAAGGGCCAAATTGCCCGCCTGTGAGAGGCCGTCAATCCTGCATATTAGATGACACTTGCATTGTAGGAATTACAGTCGACTATTCGATAATTCGTTTAGAGGTGGTTCCTAACATTCTTCCAAATTGTCTCTTCCCCCCCTAGTTTCCTCCTACCCTGAAGGATCTGAGACGCAGTCAACCATCCTGAAGATACGCGCTCTTTTGGCCCCTGGCAATTCCCAACATCTGATCCAGGACAGAGCCCCAAGTTTATGTGTTAAGACAATATGCATTCATGCCTTCTCAGCGTGGCAAATAATGGGCAGAACCTAGGGACAATTAAATGTCCTCGCCCACATCTAGTCACTGAGATTTAGCATGTGTACCTTGTACACCTGTTTGGCAGACACCTAAATCACTGCGCATGCTCGCCGGCAGCAGCTTTTGGGGTGGCATGGGCCGCCCGCAACAAGGCTTTGCTATCCATCGCCCTTACAGGCAACACCCCATGGTGAAACCGCTTCCTCGAAGCTTGCCAAACGCATCGCTGGGTACGTGTCCCCCAAAACAGAAAAACCCGCAACTCAACAGCAGCTTCAGGTCCATAGGGAATTGGTGCTTCCAGTTATGGTGGGGGAAACTGCTTGGCGGAGCTGCAGATAGTCTGTCTCATTGCCCTGGGGTTTCACGGCTTCCGTCAGGTTGGGTAGGAACCTCACTGGCCTTGAAACGCTGTAATCTGCATATGGACAAGTGACCTGTATGTCCCATTACGCCTAACCAAAAGGAAAACGAGAACCAATTCATGTAGAGGGTTCTGGTCGTCTTGGTAGCTCGCACAGGCTCTAGTACAATGCCCTGTTGTTCCTTGACTGGCAAAGTTTTTCTACTTGTTGGCCAACATAAGGAGTCCGACTAAGTCTTTTTAGGAAGATGTGCCCTACCAACCGTGGCTTCTTCCTCCTTTCGTGTCCTGCAACACTTGACTTACTCGAAGGGCTACTGGGCTGTTTAAGCAGCAACTCGAAGTCACTGGGTCTCGGACCCAAGCACATATGGGCTACACAGTCCTCAGGTTGTGCGGAGCATCCTCTGCACAGCTGCTGCCATCCCAGACAGGCTCCTGATGGCGTGCAGAGGGGGCTGGCGTTTCACAGCCCGTCTAAGAACAGTTTATCATTTAAAGAAACTGAACAAGCCCTTTCTGAGGGTTTCCACGAGCTCTCTGGTTGTAAGATCAGGGAACGGTTTACGTCCGCTGGTCATGAATGCGATTTAGTTGTTGTTTTTCCCCCCCTTGCCAGCTTTTTTGGTTGCCAGATTCTAATAATTGCTTGGCTAGTAGCCCCTCACCCCTCTTTTTTTCTTTTTCTCCACCTTGTTTTTCTCTTTCCCTCTATTCAGAGGTTCATTACGAGGGCCATACTCTGTGGAGGAACTCGTGTTTTTAATCGGCAATTGGGGGGGTTTGTTTTACTTGTTTGTTGTCTGTTTCCTAGGCTCTATGCTTTTTTCTCATTGTCAATACAGTGCTGTTGCACTGTCGTGTTGGCAGACAAAAATGCCATTCAGTGTGTGAGAAATGTTTTTTCCCTGCCAGTTGCAGCTTTGCAAAAAGAGGCGAAAGAAATGAAGTTCTCTCACACGGAATGGGGAACCTGGGTACAAGCCAGGATGTTAGTTTTCAACGCTCTGTCCACATGAGTCAGTTTTTTCTTTTTCTTTTTCTTGCCGGACCGGTGCAACAGTTTTTGCCCCACCCTCCCACCCCTTAGTGAGTGTATTTGCCTAGAGTTTTTATTCTTGGCAGTTGTATTCACAACATTTTTTGGTAGTTTTTTTCGGACCCCTTTTTTGTCGACTCTAATTCTGTGATGTTTGATATAATTGTCCAATAAGAGTGCTGTTTGTCAATTGTCGTGTGGCAGAACACAAATGTTATTCAGTGTGTGCTTACATCATCATTAGCCCTCCTTAAAAGGCGTGACACAGCATACTGTCTAACTGCCCTGTTGGTCAACACATGAAGCAACTAAGAGTATTTCTACTTCCTCCATGGAAGGGATGCCACATGTAGTTCATTGTAGGGTTACTCCCAGTATTAGATTTGCCAGTACCCAGTTTAATACACCTGGATGGAAAGAGGCACTGTGAGAGTGAAGTGTCTTGCCCAAGAACACAGTGCAGTGGCCTTGGCTTGGACCCTTGGACTCAGAAACTAGTGTACTAACTGTGAAGCCAATGAACTTCCTAAGAGCAACTTACTGTTACTTATATGTCACTGTCTCTTTTTACCTTGATCCAGTGTAAAAAATATAAATTGTTTTGTTGTAACCAAATACTATATTGCTGTATGAACCAGGCTCTAGAACTTTTGGGAAAATGGAACCCAATGGATGTTGAAGATGCCTTGGAGTTGTTATCATCTCAGTTCACCAACAGGGCAGTTAGACAGTATGCTGTGTCACGACTTAAGGAGGCTAATGATGATGTAAGCACACACTGAATACATTTTTGTCTGCCACACGACAATGCAACAGCACTTTATTGACAATTCTATCAACATCACAGAATTAGAGTCGACAAAAAAGGCGAAAAAACTACCAAAAAATGTTGATACACTTCCAGAATAAACTCTAGGCAATAACTCACTAAGGGGTGGGAGGGTGGGAAAACTGTTGCACTGTCCGGCAAGAAAAGAAAAGAAAACTGACTCATGTGACAGAGCGTGAAAACTAACATCCTGGCTTGTACCCAGGTTCCCCATTCAGTGTGAGAGAACTTCATTTCTTGCCTCTTTTGCAAGCTCAACTGGCAGGAAAAACATTTCTCACACACTGAATGCATTTTTGTCTGCCACACGACAATGCAACAGCACTTTATTGACAAGAGAAAAAGCATAGAGCCTAGGAAACAACAACAACAATAACAAAACAATGCGATTAAAAACACGAGTCCTCCACAGATTGGCCCTCTTAATGAACTCTGAATAGAGAAAGAGAAAACAAGGGGAAAAAAGAGGGGGGGGCTACTAGCCAAGCTAATTATAGAATCTGGCAAAAAAGCTGGCAAGAAAACAACTAATAAATCGCATGACCAGCGACGTAACCGTCCCTCCTTACAAACAGAGAGCTCTTGAAACCCTCAGAAGGGCTTGTTCAGTTTCTTTAATGTACATGTTCTTAGCGGTCTGTGAACGCCAGCCCCCTTGACGCATCAGGAGCCTGTCTGGGATGGCAGCAGCTGCTGCAGAGGATGCTCCGCCCAACCTGAGACTGTGTAGCCCATATTGCTTGGGGTCGAGCCCAGTGACTTCGAGTTGCTTCTTAAACAGCTCAGTAGCCCTTGAGTAAGTCAATTGTTGCGGACGAAAGGAGAAGCCACGTTTGGTATGGCAAATCTTCCTAAAAAGATAGTCGGACTCCTTATGTTGGCCAACAAGTAGAAACTTTGCAGTCAAGGAAACAGGGCATGTACTAGAGCCTGTGCGAGCTACCAAGACGACAGAACCCTCTCTGAATTGGTCGTTTTTCCTTTTGGTTAGCGTAATGGACATACAGTCACTTGTCATATGCAGATTACAGCGTTTCAGGTCCATGAGGTCATCCCAACGAAGGAATGCTGTGAAACCCAGGGCAATGAGACAGACTATCTGAAGCTCGCCAGCATTTCCCCCACCAAACTGGAGCACCAATTCCTTGACCTGAGCTGCTGTGAGTGGGGTTTTTCTGTTTTGGGGACACGTACCCAGGATGCGTTTGCATGCTTCGAGGAGCTGTTTCACCATGGTGTGCTGTAAGGGCGATGGGAAGCAAGCCTTGTTGTGGGCCCATGCCACCCCAAAAGCTGCTGCCTGGATGCATGCCAGTGATTTAGTTGTCTGCAACAGGTGTACAAGGTAACATGCTAACTCAGGACTAGATGTGGGGAGGACATTAATGTCCCTAGCTTCTGCCCATTTTTGCCACGCTGAGAAGGATGATGCATATTTCTTAACAATACTTGGGGCTCTGTCCTGGATCATGATGTTGGGAATTGCCAGGGCAAGAGCGCGTATCTCAGGATGGTGACTGGTCTTCAGATCCTTCAGGGTAGGAGGAACTAGGGGGGGGAAGAGACATTTTGAAGAATGTTAGGAACCTCTAAACGAATTATCCAATAGTCTACTAATTCCACAATGCAAGTGTATATATATGGCAGGATTGCGGCCTCTCACAGGCTGGCAATTGGCCCTACACAGCCACTACATGCCCACAGATAGCAAAAAACACATTTCAGTTAAATATCTGTATGTACCCGTAGCTGTCCTCTACTGCACAAGAGATCCTGGGCCTCTCACAGGCTGTAACAGATTGTATGCACTGAAAAACTTGTTGGCTCCTGACAGGTGAGAATACGCTGGCCACTCACAAGCCATAATGTAATGACCTCTCGCAGGTTTTAACACATTGGCCACTCGCAGGGGCCCCCTAAAAACGTTGGCCACTCAAGGGGCCCCAGCACATTGGCCACTCACAGGCCATACTACAGTTCGGCCCATCTCATGTTGTGGGACTATGGCTGTTCCCTGGTTCCCAATGCCCCCCCTGCAGGACCCAGAACCTTATTTGTTAAAAGACTGGCCTGGCAGCGTGATCTGATGAACTTGAAAAGGAGACCCGTAGAGCAAGAACACGATAACTTGGGATTCCACTGAAAACAGAGGAGCCTGACATGGCTGGGAGAAACATATCTTCCGAAGGTGGAATTTCCACCAGTCCCGAACAAATTCTTCAGGTTGGGTGCCATCTGTAGTGATAAGAGGCCACCATGCTGCTGAAGTCCACAACGGGATGACAAGAGTTCCTATTTCCCCACCATGTTCCATGTGTTTTAGTACCCTTGGTATCAAGTAGGGGGGAGGGAAAATCCAGTTGTTCTCTCCTGACCAGTCAAGGGTGAAGGCATCTATGCCTTCAGTACATGGATTTAGCCAACGGCTACAAAAACGTGGAACCTGTCGTGTCCGAAAGGTGGAAAAACGGTCTACTGTGTGCGGTCCCCACAAAATATCCAAGGCGGCGAAAATATTTGGGTTAAGCATGTAGTCGTCTTTACTGGCTAGCCTGGATAACTCATCAGCCTCTTGGTTAAATTCTCTTGGGACCCATTCAGGCACCAAATGAATCTGGTACTGTCTGCAGAGTGTGTAAATAGCAACAGCTTCCGAATGGAGTTTAGGCTTTGGACTGCCTACCTTGAGGATGCGTTCCACATTCATATTGAAAGTCCTATGTCGTAGCGTTTTTCCTGCCAATTTCTCCCCCGTGGACATAAGCACCAGTCTTGTTCCTCTGAGTTTCCCTCCATGTTGAGCTCTCCCTGCTCTGAGCCTCAGACCAGCTGCCTGCCACACTGGTGCCTCCAACATTCACACAGTAACCACCCCATCCCGAGTCACTTGCATCCGAATAGGCAATGACGTCTATCTTGGGATCAGTCTTCCAGATAGGCTGGCCATGACAGTCGTCAAAATTCTCCTTCCAAAACTGCACTTCCTGCATTGCTTCAGGGAGAGGGCAATGTGCTGTGACCAGAATTCAACAGAAAGAATATCGTAATACATAGCTCTTGTCCACAAACGACTGACTGGGCCAAGTGCTAACGCCATAGAAACAGTTGATCCCACCAGGCCTGCCAACTGACGGGCTGTGACCAAAGAGTTGTGACGTACTACAAGGTCAATCCTATCCCTCAGGCTTTTTATACGTCGAAGTGGAACTTGGATGATGCCTTCTCTCAGATTGAGGATAAAACCGAGCAATTCTCCAACTTAGGTTGGCTCCCAGGAACATTTTTCAGGATGAGCGACAAAACCACTGGCTTCAATGTCCTCTCTAACTTTCTTGGATGCTGCCCTCGCTGTATCCAAGGACTTCTCAGCGCCTGCCCCATTGGTCCAACCTTGCTCTCTCCAGTGTTTGACTAAGGCTTTCTGTATTTTTTAAAGACATAGGGTGCAGAAGCTAAGCCAAAGGGAAGGACTGAGAACACAAACCATTTCTTTACACAGCAGAGTCCAGCTAAACCAAGGTATTTTTGGGGGGTAGTTAAAATGTCCACATGGTGGTATCCCGACTTATAATCGAATTTGAAGAACCAGTCCCCCAACATAAAATGTCTCTGGCCGTTCGCATATCTTCGTACTTAAACTTAGGAATACGCAGAAAGTTGTTGACATATCTAAGATCCAGGATTAGCCTTTTCTTAACACTGTTTGTAACAACACCCAATGGACTAACAACCTCAGTTTCTGAAAGACTAACTTCTCTTATGCAACCAGACAAAAGCAGTTCCTCAATTTGCTCTGCGACAAAGTGTTTCTCATCCCAGGCTGATTTATGGTTCTCCATTTCCTTTGCGGGTGGTAATTCTACAATGGCAGGGCGTAGCCATCCCTCGATAATGGAAGTAACCCAACAGTTTTGTGCATTAATTCTGTGCCAAAAACTGAGATGATCCCTCAACCGACCTTTTAACACAAACAGGACCTTCTGCAGGAACTGCCCCTGCCTGGACAACTTGCCACAGTCAGGCCATGTATGTCTACTAAATCTGGAACCGTCGCTGGTGATATCAGCGTTCAAATCGTGTTCTGACATTCCTAGTCTGTTGTACAATTCCACCAAACTAGTTCAGACTTGGTCCCCCGTACATCCAAAATCATAGTTTCAAATAATATATCAACGTCACAATTGAAACCGTTTTGGGGTTGACAGAAGCGATCTTAGTATGTATTTCCTCCCGTTGTGGGTTGAGGGGGGGATAGGTGTGCGCGCAGGTTTTGCCCTGCGAAGTTGGCCCGGGTCTTCCGCAATGAAAAACACCCTTTCGTTTTGGCTTGCATCCCGAGTTGTTGCCTTCGACGCTGGGAATAAACTCATCCGCCTGTGCACTGGAGGAATTCGGCGGTTCGAAGGTGAAAACAACTGCTGAGAAACGTGCCCAATGATGTTGCGTTCCGAGGTTTCAAATTGCCTTCTATCGTTCTGGGCTTTTTTCGTCACTAGCAGACGGCCGGCCACTTCACAATTTTCCAGCACTTATCTTCATTTCTAGTTTCATACAATGTAGCTTGCTTTCTCTTTATACTTGGAATTCAGGGGTTTGTGGCAAGTTTGTCCTACGGCTCGATCTGTAAGACGGGCCGAGACCTTCTTCAAGTCTTCTTGAGAAATTGCAGGCCGTTTCCTCACTCCTTTCGTGCCCTCTATGGAGCTTTGTTTTGCCCACGATGGTGTGTTTGTCTGGCGAGGTTTTGAGTGGCAGAAGACTTCGACTTCGAGCAGCTAGATGTTTCGACCTCGAGCGGGGATTCTTTCCGTGGTGGAGAATTATGTGGGAACCTTTGGATGACTCGCGGTCGAGCCTCTGGGCCTCTTGGTACGTTCGCTCCGTGAACGTTTTTATTTCAAGACTCCTCTTGTGGGAACTAACGTGTAAGCCGGCCAAAAGACGTTGAAGTAGCCCTCGATTTTAGGCGGCATACCTTCGATAACGGCGAAATTTAAAAGCCGCTGGTTTTTTTACCGTAAAGAACCGAACGCCCAAACTGTTCGCACTGTCCGGCAAGAAAAGAAAACTGGACCTCACGTTGACAAGAGCGTGAAACCTAACATCCGGGCGTTGTACCCAGGTTTCCCATTCAGTGTGAGAGAACTTCATTTCCTGCCTCTTTCGCAAGCTCAGCTCAGCCAGCGTAAAAACATTGCTTAAGACAGATGGCTGGCTGACGAGATGGACTGCGCCCAAAAACCTGACTGACCTATCTGTCTCTTTGTTCCTCTCTGTTCCGCCTGTCCTGTCCTGAACCAGCCAACACAAACTACTGACTGACTGCCTGACTGACGTTATCAACCACGGTAGGTAGCACTGAACCACCCGATTAGCAAGGTTTGGGGGGGGGGGGGGGATGAACAGACAAGAGCTTTTTCCTAAAGTAATACTGGCAGTATTCACTGCTCACATGTGGATATTTTTCCCTTGCAGGATTTGTTTTGCTCTCACCTTCTTCAACTTGTCCAAGCATTGCGTTATGAAGCATTATCAGATGAAGAAGAAAGCTCACAGAAAACACAGTTGACAGTCTTCTCCAAGACAGTAATGAAAGTCAGACTGCTGAGTCACCACCACACAAGGTAAAATTAGACAAAGAATGTGAACAATTTACAGACTGATTAACTTTTACCAAGTCGTTGCAACTTAGGAGCTCATCATCATCAAGGCTATCTGTAAGTGGTGTTGTGACATGGCTTCTGCCAATGATATACAGTGTCCTACTTGCCCATTATCCATGAGTAATAGAAAAGTCTGCTTTGAGATTGGCTGGGGCTCAGTCTGTACATTACTTATTGCCTTAAGAGTGAAAACTTAATAATCCAAAATGGGACAGATGATTATAATGATGATTTATGACTGTTTTTCTCTCCTGTTAGAAGTTGAACAGATGAAGCTCAGCACAACCGCAGTCAAAGATACTGAAGAGGTACAGAAATGGAAGGAAAATCCCTTTTTTGTAGTATTAGCACACTCAGATAAGTTTTTTAAGCTGTCAGTAGAGAAAATGAAAGAAAGGATGCTCTGTGGATTGTGGGCTGATGCACTTTACTGATAATGACTGCATGTTGGAAAATTGTCGGCAGTGCAAGCTGCAAATCTTTAATGAGTCATTTCAGGAAAAGTTGTCATATTTAGACTGGTCACAGCCGTGTTACTGTAAGCTTAGCCTAGGCATGATTTGGTGCATTTTTAATAAGCTTTTATGTGAGACCTAAAGTCAGGAATTTTGTAGTTTCAGTGATTGACCATTGAACTCTGTGCTGCCCATAACTGCCTGTGACGAGCCTTGGCCTTTCTTCCACTTCTAACGTCATCACTTTTGACCAAAACTTGGGCATCATCTACATGTATACTCAACTTCTGCAGGAGGAAAAGATCTTTCCAATGATGCCTAGATCACCGTGATCAACTTATGGAGCCCAGATATGCAAAAAAATGCTAAAAAAGATGAGTGAAAAACTCAGAGCAAAAATTTCCTGCCACTACACCTAGCTGCTCCATGGTAAAAATTGGCCTGCCTTGATGACTCTTTCTTAGAAGTTTTAACCGCAAGCAAGCCCAGTAGAAGGTCAATCACTGCAGCAAAAGAAATGAAAAGGAGACAAGGAAAGGGAAAAAAATTCAAAACCGAAAAGCCGAAAGACATACATGTAGGTCACCTTCTCGTCCAAAACATTCCAGGAATCAATGGTCAATAAGTTTGTAAATGTTACTGAAAAATGTGGAAATATAACAGGAATTCACCTTGTTTGCATGGACTGCAGTCATAGACTTGCATGATGGCTGATTACTGGGAGGTGCTGATTCATGTTATAATACATGATCTGTATGTATCTAAAATGTGTATTCTACCATTTTGGTTAATAAGAATTTCCATAAAATGACTGAAAACAAAAGGAAATTCACTTCCTTGGGCATTTACATTAAACATACAATTTTTCTGTACTCAGGATTCAGAATCTGGCCTCATCCTATTTCAAGAGCTTGCAGAAGTGATACTTTAGCAAATTATTTCTACTGGTAAGCTGTTTCTAAGAAACATTTCAATCCTTTTTTTAAAATATTTTCGCCTCTTTTTAAACACAGTTTTAACCTCCCAAGGGACGTTTGGTAAGCAGGGTGTTGATATAACTGTGCTAGGAAGAGACCTCCCTTTGCTATTGCCATCTTGTCTCACCGATAGACCTTTTCCGATTTGGCCAGTAATGTGGGAAACATTGCTAGGCATCGTTTTCAAAAAAGTGTGGCGACTAGAATATCGAAGCAAAGTTTGTTAGCTTCACTTCACTGTCATTTACTCCGTTAGTGCCCATTCTGAGGGCAAAAGGCATCCACTCGGGATATCCGTCCTTTGGGGCTAGGGGCATGTCCCCTCTACAGTCGAGCTGGCGAAGTTGTGTTTAAATATCTTGTTAAAGAGGTTTTTCAGTATTGAAGAAATATGCTCTACTGATTGGCGTCGTGCTGCTCTTCTAATGTCCATTTATGCTAGGTTTTATTGGTGGAATGTAACGAGGGCAAAGAAACAAAGGAAGGAGCGATGTATTTAAATGTCATGAGGAGATTCAGCCATGCATTGATGAAGGTTAGTGCTAGGTTTCTCATATCATCATTAGTTTGCCTGTAACTGAAATATTCTCCTTTGGTTTCTTCAAAAACCTTAAATAACGAAATAGAACACACTTCCCAGCTACCCAAAGCTTGATTTTCTTGACCTTGAGTGTTTAGCAAATAATTCACTAAATGAAAAAAGATAGTGAATTTTAAGCTCAGTAATGAAATGTGAAAAATGAACTTATGAACGCGACACAAGCAGGGTAACAAGAAAAATTCTGAGTCTCGGACAGGAATGGAACCCATGACACCGGACTGGTGCTCTATCCACTGAGTTATGAGAAGTCGTGGAGAGCAAGGTAATTTAACTGAGTTCATATGCCACAGGTTTCCTGCATACTGCTAGGATCAGCAGCGTCAAAATAATTGTGAATAGTGTTTGTGATACATGAATAAAGATGGTGAATTTAAAGCTCAGTAATGAAATGTGAAAAGTAAACTGATCAACATGACATGAGCATGGGACAAAAAAAAAATCTTAGTCGCCAACAGGAATCAAACCCTCTATCCACTGAGCTACTAGAACTCATGGAGAGCAAGGTCATTTAACTGAGTTCATATGCCACAGGTTTCCTGCATACTGCTAGGATCAGCACTGTTGAAACAATCTTGCACTCCATGAGTTCAGCTTGTACATGTAGTTAAGTGGATAGAGCACCGCCCAGTGTGCAGGAGGTCATGTGGATTCGATTCCTGTCAGGAACTCAGATTTTTCTTTGTCCCACTCTCGTGTCATGTTGATCAGTTCACTTTTCACAGATAATTCACTAGTATCCATGAACAAAAAACTTTAGACAGGACTGCAAGCAATATTTTCAGATTTGTAAAGCTGTGATCTTTCTTTCTTTTGTTACAGGGTGGATGGGAGTGTACAGTTAGACGAAATATGTTGGGCAAACAGCAGCAGTTTGTCAATCACATTATCAGGCTTATGAAAGAAGTTTCCCAGTTTAGTGGCAATCGTAACAGAAAGGTTAGTCATGGCAAATGTCAGTGGCGTATTATTAGCATGTTCCAGCTAGATTGACCGGGGTGCTAGCTGGAGTCATTGTGTTCGTGGGCAAGACTATGCCCTGCAAGCTGTTAATTTCTACTATGTCGAATGCTCATTCTCTCATGTTTGCAATGAAAATGATAATTATAATCATAATCATAATCATAATCATAATCATAATCATAATAACAATAATAATAAAACTTATTGAAATTTCACAATAATTACTTACAAGATTAAAAAGGCTAAAAGAAACAGAGTAGGGTATAATTGATAATAAAGTTCAAAATTCTATAAAATTACGAATTCCATGATCCAGAGATATTAAAAACATACAATCGAATTATACTAATGACGGCTAAACCAGTGTCCATTAAAAGCACTAAGTATAAAAGCATATAGACCGCATATTTCAGATATCTGCACTAGCTACATTTATTTTACAGTCTAATGATTGCTCTATCTTGCTACGAAAACGGTGTTCGCGAATCTCTAACGCATGCATGTACCGATCTTAAGAGTTCAAACGAAATCTGTGTCCTGAGCCAAGTGATTACAATATGATAAGGCTCGGTATCTTTCTGAGCTAACTTGTCTGCGAGATGCTTTAAGAACCGCTGACACTCGTTTCCCATTCCGCCATTGGTTCCAAACACTAAAGGCGTAAACGAACCCATTTCTACACCTAACACTCGCTGCTGGTACTTGTGCTTCTTCTCTTCTTCTTGCTCCTTGAACACTTCCAATGTTGGCTTGCTCTGGTAACACTTGGGGTTGACGTGCGTAACTCTTACATCAAAAAATGCCGTAACTCCTCTAGCCCAGAACCCTCCCGCTGTGATGTCCAACCACCTTGCCTCAGAACTTGTAACAGCGCTCCTCAAATGAAATCGCTCGTTGTCCAGGGGTTGAAGGCGTGGTTCGATTTCGACATTATTGCAGATCTTGTCGATGAATGTCATCAACAAGTTCCGTACGCCGTCATGTCTCTGCACTACAAACCCTCCCTTTTTACAAGAGAGGGCGTGACCAACGGTGAATTTATCCCCACATATGCAATGACTTGGTAGATCGACTAAGGGCAAGTCATAATGCAAGCGTAGCGAGTCTCTGAACCCTTGCTTGTTCAGAGGCTAAACCCTGGTCTGCGAGAGGCATCGCATTCAGCCAGGAACTTGCGCCCTTGTCCTTCGATTGATTAACTATTCGCAGCAGGTCTGGGGAGAGGCTTGAATCGATACTATCCATTTTCTCTTTGGCACTTGATCTCTTAAGTGATTGTTGATGCCTCTTTAGCTCCTCCGTAGATCTTTCTCCTGGCACCATGATGGAACTCTTTGATGTAATAGAATCTACATGCGCGGTGGTTATTAGTCTCGAGGCAGCAAAACTGTTTCGGTGCCTCGGATTTCAGATCAGGAATGCCTAGACCCCCTTGACCCGTTGCTAAGGTAGCAAGTCTGCGCACCTCGTTAGGGAGAGGCTCTGATTGACCGAACAAAGTTGGAAGGAGTAAATCCTCAATCACCTCCTGGATTGGGTCGACATAAACTTCAAACTAATAATAATAAATAATAATAATAATTATAATAATAATAATAATGATAATATAGTAATATAATAATGATACTACAGGTAATTAATTAATTAATTGATATTTTAAGAGGAGACCTCCAATCCCCAAGAGGTGGTATTCAAGAGGGTCCTCTAAAGAATAAAAGTCTAAAATACATCTTAAATGTCTAAAATGCAGAATAATAGTGAAAGCCAAAAACTTGAGACTACAACTAATGTTAAAAACTAGAACTAAGATTAAGAATACTACTACTAACTAAGGTAAGTATTACTACTAATAATATTAAATACTACAACACCTTACTACTAATTAAGGTTAAAAATATTGTGTAGCATTCAGGTTATGAGAAAACAATGCTTGCATGGTAGAGAGACACTTTCTCTCAGTGATTCTCTCCACTGAGGACGACTCTAAATGGATACAGACAAGATTAGGGGAGGGTGACAGCCCTCCAAGTGTAGCAGCAATACTCCTAATCATTCAGTGGATACTATTATAAGCTTCAAGAAGTATGGGCCACTCTTGCCCTTGGCTACATCAACTGGTAATGGCTTTTTTATTATTTGTTCAGATTCACAGGTTAAGAGAGCTGCTTGATGTCCCTGAGCTCACCACATTTGGGCCGATTCCTTTGCTCCTTGACCCAGAAATCCAAAATCAAGGGCATCATAGTAGGAACCCCAGAAGAAAGTATGTGACTCTTGTAAATCAACTTTCAGCCAACAGTTTTCTTATTTTGAATTATCATTTCTTATAGTGCTCAGATTTTTGTTAACATTTTCCCTAAATGATATATTTAAAATTAGTCTGTTAGTAATGTAATGTATTGTGCTTCAAAAGATTACTAAGTAAATGTTGTTGTTTACAAATAAAAGCAAAAAAAGCATTGCCCCCTTCTTAGGCAACGTGAATCGAGTTTGCAATGAAACTCACAAATGGAAGTTTGCATCTTATTGGTCATGTTGTTAATTAAAGCTAACTGATTCTTTATTACTAATACACTGTAGATGTCAGATTAGCTGATGACTGCAGTTGATGGGAATGTATTGACTGAGTGAATTGTCCATGTTGTGTTCTTTTGCAGAAAAAGCCTGGCTTTTTAAGAGTCACCTCATGCCAGCCAAACTAACCTTTAGAACCTTGGATGATCAAGAATATGTTGTAAGTGATAAACTAGTAGTATCTCTAAACAGAACCATGTGCTACTGATCAGTTCTGCTGGAAAAATTATTGACATAAAGAAATAAGTTATGGCAGGTAGAAGAAACTTGTGAAAAGGTGTGATTTTGCACAAGATTTTATCTGACTGATTGCCAGGCATTTAATTGCAGAGCATTTCAAATAGACCCATCTGATAGTAAAACTATTATCATTTTCACACCTTATGTCTTATATTTCCTATTAACTCCACTAACTTTTAATCAAATTAATTTGTTAAAACATGATTTTTTCAGAAGAATTAGACAATAAAATGCATTTTCAAACTGTGATGGCTGAACAAAGACTGACATTAAATCAGTTATATTAACATTTAAATTTCATTCCTTTAACAGACAATCTTTAAGAATGGTGATGATTTACGGCAAGATCAACTGATTCTTCAGATAATAAGGCTCATGGATAAGGTAGATGACTAATAAATGTCAGTAATCTCAGGTGCTATAATAATTTTTTTCCCTTTTTGATCCGTCTATGATTTATAATTAAGTTTTATGTACTTTGTCACAATAATTTAAATTCAATGCTTAGATATCAATGTTCAGATCTTTGCACTGGAGAGACAAATAAGTCCTTTGGTCACACAATGAAATCAGCTGTCACTCTGATTGCACAGCAGAGTTCCCCTTTTCTGTGAAGTTATGTTGTTGCATGGATCTTTGTGTTTGTTTATCTACGAATTCAAAATATTTACAACTTGTACAGTGTGGGGCTGGGCAGGGTAGGAATACAAAATTATAATCCAGTTGCCCAGTGACTTTGTAAATATTTTCAGTTTTCAATTGCCTGTGCTCAAATATTACTTGCAGATGTCGTGGCCACTATGGTGATCACGGAACAAACATGAACAAAGTATGCTTGGATTCCTAACTAATCCATGCTTTCAACTCAATGGTCAACTAAGTTGCAGTCTTCAGTTTTGAAATAGCTTCTGACTGGAAATTATCATTAATCTTGAAAGCTGGCATTTTTATTCAGACTCACAAGACTACTCAGGCTAATTTCACTTTCCCAGTGGGCCAATGAACTTGTGTTCTATTTTCACTTGCCCACAGGCAAAAATTTACTTTCCCCGGGCAATTGAACCTTGGTTTTTTCCTGCCCTGGCTGGGGTGTAATAGGTTTGTTTTTCCTCTGGCACCTAACCACCACTTGCAAGGAATAATTATTGTTAAATCATTTTTTTAAAATAACATATAATTGTTTTTATTTTTGTTATATTAATCATTATTATTTTTATTTATAGCTACATTTTTTACTTTTATACATGCATTTTACTCTTGATGCATAAAGAATAAATTACATTTACTTGGAATAACCACATGCTTGTTTTGCAGCTCTTAATGAAAGAAAACTTGGATTTGAAATTGACTCCATACAAAGTGTTGGCAACAAGTGGAATTCATGGTCAGTTGTGTTATAATACATGATACATGAAACTTCCTCTTCAACATTTACCAGGAAATTTTAACTGCTACTGAATATTGAAGATCCAATCACTTTTTAACATTGTTCCATTTTTGGCAGGTTTTGTGCAATTCATAGAATCTACTCCTGTTGCAGAAGTATTAGACAAAGATGAAGACAAAAGTATACAGGTATGAGAATATTTGCTCTGCTGTACAAGAGACTTTTCAATTGTAACTTTTAATTATATCCATTAATACTGTAATATATTTCTTTCTTTGCAGAACTATTTTCGCAGACATGCTCCATGTGAAGGTGCACCCCTTGGAATCAGTCCTGAGGTGATGGATACTTATGTGAAAAGTTGTGGTAAGCACAAATTATTAAAGGTTCCTGAGGTTTGATGTTTGAATGCTAGCTGAAGTCACACTATACTGAGTTTGTGGCCAATGTAATCTACTCTCCAACTCTTAACCAGGGGCCTAAAAGGCAATTGGCAAACTGTTAGCGAGAACAGGTGACAACTCATAAACCATAGAGTTTGTGAGAGGGCAAGGCTAATCATCTCTTTTTTGCAAACCAAAGACTTTCTTTTAACCTTGCAAAAGATATTGAGGTTCTGGGTCTAGAACAAACTGTTAAATTCAACTCAAATTCTATGCGATTAGACAGACTTTTCCCCACAGGTCAGTGAAACATCATCTTCATGATACAGGGCTTTATTCCCAGTATATTATTATGTTTAACTGTGACTGTGTTGGACCTTGTTTACCATTTTGACCCATGTGTAGTGGCATGTATTTACTTCAATCTGTTTTTGCTGACTTCAGTGAAAGGTCAGGTTCTTGCAACTTGGTACAACACTGGGGCTGTCATTAAGGGCCGTAATTCGTAGTATATGTTACAGCTAAGTGATTGCTTTTCCCTTGATGCTGTGGATGAAATTGCCTGCTGTTGATGGAATTCACCCATAAAGTAACAAATTTGCTCCAAGCATGGAGAATAATGCTACAGATGTCTAAAAACCTAGTGACAACCCTGAACTGTAACACAAGTACTAACAGTGCAAATGACATTTTTGATGATAGAACTTTGTTTTGTTGTGTAGCTGGATATTGTGTTGTTACATACATTCTGGGTGTAGGAGATAGACATCTGGACAATTTACTTCTCACAAAATCAGGTAACTGTAACAAGGAGCCTGCTCAGAAGCTTAAAACTAGGTGATTTAAGATGAACTTCAATTCTCTTTGCACTGAAAAGGACATTCAGCTCTTTTTGCTCAAAAGAGGTTGAGTGGTTGTATCAATGACAAATTTTGAAATTAGAAAATTAATGTGTTTTTGGAACTTTTTTGAGTAAAAAACCCAGTAGTGTTTTTCATAAGTTGTAAAAACTGTAGGGAACATTAACAAGGAAGCCAATAAAGCTCACATAATAGATGTGCAGATAGTGTAGGTTTACAGTAACGGAGTTGAAATTGGATACCTGTTATTTGGCACCTATATGATTGCACATCAATTGTGTGAAATATCACAAAAGAGCATCTTTTTATAGATTTAATTACAAGTTGTACATGTTTGTATATCCCTGCACATTTATTACAGTGCTTACTGATTAATGCCTTGTTTGTCTATCTTCATCTCTATTCCAGCCTTGTCACCAATCTCCGAGTTACTATTCTGTTCATGTTAAACTGTATGTTGTTCATCCGTAGGAAATTTGTTTCACATTGACTTTGGTTACATTCTTGGAAGAGATCCCAAACCATTACCACCACCAATGAAGCTGAGCAAGGAAATGGTAATGGAGAGAAATCAATAATAACTAAAGCAAAAAGTACAATATAATTTAAAATGACTGTTACTTTAACATTTACTGTCAACAATGAAACCACCCTAAAAAGTGTCTTATTTATAATAACTTAAAAATAATTATTATGTGTTATGTTCAGGTTGAAGGCATGGGAGGTGCATCTAGTGAGTTTTACCAGACATTCAGAAAACAATGTTTCACAGCTTTCCTTCACTTGAGAAGGTAAATGACAGGTGGTGTTGATTACATGGAATTAATCAAGACTTAATGTTAGATTGTATCACAATTGTGATTTCTTGGAATACATGTAATATGCTCATGTGCCAAGGTATGATAAGTTGATGGTCCCCATGTAGTGCTCAGCAAACTTTGTCCGATGTACAACTAGAAGTAATTTTCATCAAGTGAATTCAAAGTCAGGCATCTTTTAAGATGAAATTTTTGCAGCAACTTAAAATGAACGTGACATCATCTGAAACAACTGAATGTTTTCTTTGTTGTTTTTGTTTGTTTGTTTTCCTGACAGACATGCCAACTTGATTTTAAACCTGTTTGCTCTAATGGTGGATGCTAATGTACCAGACATTGCATTAGAACCTGACAAAACTGTTAAAAAGGTAAGCCTGAGTCCTTGCCATATAATGTTTTAGTGCTTTAAAGGCTGGTTTTCACTAGCGATGGAGTCATAGTCGGAGTCGTAATCAGAAACGTAGAGCGATACAATCTAGTGAAAATCAAACTGACGGAGTTGGAAGCAGAACACTGATTCTGCTTATGACTCTGTCGGTTACGATCAAGTGAAAACTGCATTGTTGGAGTCGCAAGCAGAAGTGGAAGAACCAGCCAATCACAGGCCAGGAGTCAAACATTGTCATTGGTTTATTCTTCCTACTTTTGCTTGCGACTCCAACAACCCAGTTTTCACTGGATCATAAGCGACGGAGTTATCAACGGAATCGGAAGAAATGGAAACGTTCTGATTGCCCCAACTCCGATTCTGTCAAGCTTATGACTCTGCTTACAACTCCGATTTTCACTTGGTCATAAGCTCTCTTATGACTCGGACTACGACTGATTCCGTAGCTAGTGAAAACCAGCGAAGTAGAAAGAGTTAGGGGCATTGATGTTTTAAGAGACTGGTTCTGAAAACTGAAAAGAAAGTGGACACCTCAAACTCTCACACATTGTGGCTATCACATACACTATTATCCATTCACTGACAAAAAATGAACCAAAAAGTGGTCGTTTTTATTCCGTTATTCATAGAACTTCAGATTTCTTCATCCATTCAGTATTAATCCTAACTTTTCTTTGCATGTGTAATTATTTAAGTCAAAAAATATTTTTTTCCCCAGGTTCAAGATAAATTCCGTTTGGACCTGAATGATGAGGAAGCAGTCCAGTACTTGCAGTCACTTATTGATGAAAGTGTCTCTGCTATGCTTCCTGTTGTAGTGGAGCAATTTCACAAAATGGCTCAGGTTAGTCAATGTTACATTATTCTACTTTAGTAAACAAAGGTAAAGAGCCGCACTGCACTGCTGCTAAAGAAATTACATCAGTGTAATTTAAGTGTCAGTTCCCAAGCAAGAGAGTGGATTCTACAGTTGCAGTCTTGATTAGCAGTGTTGCAAATTACACATATTTCTTTCATTTAAGTATGTTTTCTTATTCCGAAGACAGATGAAGTAACTTGGGTTATCCCAATTTGATAACTTCTTTCTTTAGGAGCAGGTTCCAGGAATTTGTTAACAGGCCTAGGTATATAAGTCCCTATGAAGTAAAAAATCATTGCCGCTGCTTATTTGAAAGGCTTCTTAAAGTAGAGAAGAATGGTTTTTTCAGAATACCTTTTTTCGTTTTAGAGATATTTACCTTTTTGTATTGTGCAAATGAGGAGTGATGACATCATAAATAGTTCCACTTAAACAATAAAACACTGAATCAAGAATATCTCTGGAAATATTTGAGTCGTGTTCTTTAAACTTGGCACCAGAAATGTACATCATAAAAGAAACAGAATGACACTTTCTACGTTGGTGTTGTTGCCATGGCAACACTCTTGGCTCCAGTCTTTTTCTGTGAAAAACCAAATATGCCCATTTGGAATGTTAGCTCTTTAAAAAGAGAGAGGGTCTTTCTCAGAACACACATGGTTCCGATATTGTCTTAAGTCTTCCCATTAGATTGTTGGGAGTGATTGATCCTTATTAATAAAATCTGGAAATTTTAGTCTTAATTAAACTGGGCTAGTGGCATAACTGTTGTCATGATGACGGCACATCAGGTGTCATTTTATTTTATTTTTTGATGTACATTACCCATGCCAAGTTTTAAGATCACTGCTTTGATATTTCTAGAGGCATTCTTGATTGAGAGTTGAACTGTTTTAGTGAATCTACCTATAACATCGTCACTTTCCTCATTTGCATAAAACAAAAACATAAATATCTCTAAAACGAAAAAAGATATTCCAAAAGGAAAACACTATTCTTTTTTATTGTGAAAAGCCTTTCAACTTTCAAAATAAGCAGCAATTATGTTTTACTTCATAGGTTCTTGCAACCTTGAACTGACAACCAGGGAAAACACATTCCTTGAAAAAGAGCACAGTAGGCCAAGCACTGCCCCCTTGGCCCATTCCCACCTGAACCTCTGCCAAATGTTGTTTACTTCTGCCCTGAATTTCATTAACAAGAACTTAAGTTTGCTTTGTTTATTTGTAGTATTGGAGGAATAATTTCAAAAGATGCCTTGGTATGGATTCCACTTCAAGAGTTAATGTTTCTCAGACTCTTACAGTTTGGGTTTCCACAAGGGCAGTTAAGGTGTTATTGGAGATGGCCACAAGACATTGCCATGGAGTCAGTTTTAAACAGAACTCTGATATCATTGAAATATTTTAAGCTGCATATGATGCCAATATATTCTGGTGTGCATGTTGCACAATCTAACAGTTGGAACTCTCTCCTCCGCTGAGGCCTCTTTCGTGCTGCTTTTGGCCGTTGGCCTGGGGAGAGGTAAAGAGCAGCAGCGTGCATAAAATAATCATAAGAAGTTATAATGCTAAAAGTGCATTGTATTTTGATATAGAAATGTTAAAAAATTCAAAACAACCATGTCCATCTCAACTGACCCTGACTCAAGTGGCCTTGGTCGGAGTAATTGTGCTACAAATGACTTATTATTATTATTATTATTATTATTATTATTATTATTATTATTATTATTATTATTATTATTATTATTATTATTATTATTATTATTATTATTATCAGTTTGTTCCATTTAAGTAAGTCTAAAAACTACTTATTTAATTGAAATAAAAAGTAAATTAAAGTAGTTTTCTTTTAACAAAAAGGAAATAAGAGTGAGAAAACAGTTATGTACGACTTGGACTTGAATAACTATGAATTTAATACAAGAAAGAAAGGATTTTATATATACAGTGTATGACATGTGAAGTCTGATTGGTGGCCCTTAGAAAGTAACAGAAACAGTTGTCATTGAGCTCTAAGGCTATTAAAACAAAAACGTATTCTTTCTAGAGCTCCAACACTTTTTTTATTAACAATAAACTGCTTAATGTAGTGACTGTTCAGTTAGCAAAAACTTTAAAGTTGAGTTATCTTTTGACCTATTGGACAGTGTAAGTTTGCCTGGGCTGCAGTTTAATTTCACGCAACATAAAAGCTTGGAAAGTACTCAGTCAAGATACAACTTTGTAAAGCATAAAGTTCTTTGAGGGTATTCCAACAGATGAAGCTAAAACCTTGGAAATATCAGGTGGCTTTATTATCATCACTTTAAAGGAGCTATGTCATGGTTAAATGGTTTGAAGAATTTAGCCTAAATTTTTCAATTTCATTGTTGGTAATCCGTGTCAATCTTCGCCATCCTTAACCATCCTTGTTCCCTTATGTTTATTATTATCTCTTAAGTGTTTTCCTATCTTTCTAATGTATTATTTTCAGGTTTCCTTCAATTTAAAGGTAATTTTGTCAGTTCTCAAAATACCCCTTTAAAATATGACTACATCATGTGTAACAAAAAAAAATAGACTTGAGGAGAGGAAAATGAAGGTAATAACAAACAGTACTGTTGTTAAGTATTTGTTTTGGAAAATATTGGTTATGATAAATGTAATTAATAATAGTAGCTGTTGTGCTATACAGAAAACTATAAATTAAAGTAAAAATTATTTACAGAGTATTTTGATGAGTGAAAAGGCAATAAAGAGAAACACTTTGTACATGTCTGACATGCAGACCAACTAGAATTAATGTATGTTTTACCTCCTGTAATCATTCCATTTGGTGCAATTGCACAGAGTTTACATTTTAATAGAAACTAATAAAGATCCATGCAAGTTGACTATTATCTCTCAGTCACTTTGAGAGTAGTAGTAGGGACTGTTCACGGAGTGCTGATAAGTTGTTTGCTTCACAGTATTCTGCTGCCTGTAAAAACCAATTAAAGACAACATAAACAATAAAATAAACAGACTTGCATCTCCTGATCCATTTGAAGTAAAAAGAATGTTGGTTTTCTTACTTCTCTTAAATCATTTGTTTTTTCACTCAGACGTCTCTCACTCTCTACCAATTCCTCTCTCTTTGGTAAGACTTCCCCTTTTAGTCTGTCATTGTCGCTTTCCACCTTACAAGATCAAAAGATCATCAACTATTAAGAAAACTCATTAACAAAGCATACAACATCCATACACTGAAGCTAATGTTGAGTCAATGTGAGCAGCAATAGTTCAACACCACTCAGACTGGCTCTCACTGTCAAGCAGTGTTGTGTGGTAGACCTCTTTCATAAATGACTGCCAATTTAAAATTCTTTTGAATTATCAGCTTCAAAATGAGGTCAGTAAGGCTAATTTTAATACTGGCAAAAGAATTTATAGTTGGCCGCCAATTATGAAAGTGGTCTATGAGACAGGGAAGTATGCATCATGATGAAAGAGAAAGCATCAGAATACTGAATATCAAGTGTGCCCTTGCAAACTGAGATTTGTGCAAATTATCGCAGCAAGGACAAAAACTAGGAGGTTCAAGGGAAAGAGGGCGACCTTCTAATTTTGACTCCTATAACTTGCTCTTGCATGAAAGAATACTTGAAACATGAAAGACATAGGAGATTTAATCTGATTAATTCTGAATGTAAATGCAAAGAGCTATTTGGTCATCATAATTTCTTTCCACACAATGAGTACAATGCCATGTGTATAGTGCAAAAATTAATAACTGAGCCAAACCTATTCCTGTATAAACCCTGATCTCTATTTTATAAATAGATACTCCTGGAATTTTGGGGGTTAATATTTGACATTTCCAACACTGCAAAGAGAAATGCTCGTTTCTGGTGTATGGGAGGAGGGGTAGTTGCAGATACTATTTTAACTAAAATGGTTGGCAGCAACTACTTCATACCTGTTGAAGAATGTGTGTCAGTTGATCCTTGTAAGCTAATTTCACTTGCATCACATGGTCAATTATATCTTTGTCTGGATCTCCTGAAGGTCTCCTGTATATTGCAAATAGTAACTCAGTGAAATCTACTTAAATTTATCTAATACTCATTTTTTTATGCAGTTAAATACAATTTAATGGAGTTAACAAGTAACCCTAACCCTAAACACGGTCACCAGTTTGTTATATATGCGCATGCATCAGGATTCCTCATGCTCTTGGTCCATAGGGTATTGTAGCGTTTGGATGGCGTTTTAGTCAGCGTTTCTAGTGTTAGCGTTTCTCCTGAGCGTGGGGACTCCTTGGAGGCTGTTTACTGTTTTATCAGTGTGACGGGTGCCTGTTTTTTCTCCTTCCATGTGGGAGCTCATGGCTGGGCCTGGATTTGCCAGCCCATGGAGCGGTCTCCATCTAAGAGCTGGCTGCCAATACTGGAAGCTCCTGGATGTCTCAGGCACCCAACCTCCACTTTGTGAGGCAGTTGTTAATATGCCTCTCTCACAACAGCTCGCAAGATATAACAGCTTTTGCCATTCTCACAGTTCAGCTTCTGTACATGTACTTGTAATAATATTGTTGAAAATAACATCTATCTCAAGTTTGATTTTCATCACTACTTTATGAAGAATAGTTATTTTCATTGCCAAAGAGACTCAAAAAACCACAAAGCCTTCTCACAGACAATAACTCTTTTCTAGTATGTGATTTTTGGGTTACTATTTTGATTGGTCTAAATCCCAGCTATGTTCGATTGTTATATTGTCCTTGTTTCCCCTGAAGAACTCTTTTCTTCCTGTCTCCAAGACTGGGAAGAAGAGAGACTTTGTAGCCTCTCCCAGGTGTTCAACTGAATGTCTGTAAGTAACTAGAGACCTTGGAAACATTAGGTTACTGTAAGTTATCTTTGTTCTTGTCACCTTTTTTGTTTGTCGATGTTGTAAGGAGAAACTAAAATGTCCATAACTACTTGAAATTGAAGATTTATGTGTGAGACAGATGAAATAAAAAACAAAGAAAAACATTAATATATACTAATGTAATTAAATTAAATACTAAAAATATTTGGAAAACAATACTGGTAATTATTATTACCAAGCAGGTTGTGGTTCTTCTTTATCAGAGGCTGCAACAATACGATCAAGCTCATTGAAGAAATATACCAGATCTTCTTGCTTAATCATCAAGTCAATTTCTTTCTATAATCAGAAAGCAAACAGACAAATTTTGATGTATGACATTTGTAACCAAGAACAGTTAGACACTGAGCCTAGCTCTATCACACAATAGTAAAACGTCAATCAACATTCTCGTATTACACATCAAAGTTCTATTGCTGGGAACTTGATACTGACTATAACAGAGTTACCGGTATGCTTTGTTTTGTTTTTTTTAATCTAAACTGGTTTTCTATCACCTTTAATATTAGTAACCCCATCTGACAAAAAGTGACTATGATGCAGAAAAACAGCAGATGGAGAGTAGTAAGATCTACATGTAAGCATAAGTTCAGGAAACAAGGCAACATTCTCTTTTTTTGCAGATAAGTATCATGGCAAAAGAAAAATGTGCGTAGTAATGGATTTTTTAAGAAATTTAGAAAGAAGGCCATTCCACCCCCTCCTGAGAATAATATTGCTGAAGGGGCTTCATACATGTACCGCCCGGTAAGCAACTTTGGAGGGTTATTAGAGTTCAGAAGAACATTGGTGTATTTCTAAGGAGGAGGAGAAAAGACCGGCTATTACAAGGGGGTGGAGGTCATACAGGCACTTTGATCTTTTTTCCTTTTAGGGTAAGGAGCTGGGGGAGAGACCTTGAGTACATGTACCTCGTTGAAGGCCCAGAGGTAACACATAAACCCTAAGGTGGCCAACATGGAGAAGTCCCCATTGCCAACATTCTCCACAGGCCACATCAGGCCAAAATCAAACTAGTCTCAGGACTCCATACGTGGTTATACATCTGGGCCATTAATTGTACCTCGATGTTGTTCTGCAGGTGCTGCATCAGTTGTTCTGTGATACTTTTAAATTCATCCGGGTTTCTTTCTTTGATTTTACTGAAACAGCTGGCAAACTTCTCCTGGCTGCAAAATATCACAAAGTCAACAGAGAGAAGATAATAACTGATGAAAATAGCTGCTTGCTTTTGGATTGGTACCTGTGAGATATAAGCCGAGTCACCAATGATAAAGAAAAGTCAACGAACGGCTGGTGCACGATATACCAAGTGAATAGCAAGTCTCGAGTTACGTCACAAAGAACACAACAATGATTCCTATCCCTTACACAATAACACAATAGACTTAACACAAAAGAACGAGACAATAGTGCATATATTGACTTGGTATATCGAGCATCACCCCAACGAACCCTAAAAAACCGATCCAGGTTCAACTGCAGTGTTCATTTTGTCTTTTAAACTCACCTTCCGGCCGCCATGATTTTGTCTAAGCATTTCCTCATTACTTTTCTGAAGAATACCATGCGTCTCCCCTCGTTCTCCTCCTGTTTTTCAGGGCATGGACTGCCCTTTTCCGACGAAGAATTCGGTTCCAAACATGTTGTTTCAGTGGTCGCCGCCATTTTGAAACTTAGCGCGCTGTTCCCGCGCTGCTGTATCTCGACCCAGGAACTCTCTATCAGGGAACGGCTCGATAAAGTGGAGGGATGAGTAGATAAGTAACAAAGTGTAATAACTTGCAACATATTTTTACTTCAGTCTTTACCAACATTTACATCTAGGGTTTTCAGTTCTGTTATATTCACCGCCTTAAAGTTAGCATAACATAGAAGGTGAATTTATTCCTCCGTTTGAGTTCCTGTTAAAGTTGGAATTTACAAGCCCAGCACCTACCCCTACCCCACCACCCCCTAATATTTAGCTCGATTCTCAGAGAAGATCTGGGAACGATCAATTCGTTCAAGAACGACCAGGGGCACGAGCACGCACGACCAGGCAGGCCGATCAGGTGAGTCTGGGAGAAAAACAGAAATATTTCCTTTTCACTTAATGGTTGTGAATGTGCTAACTACGGGAAAGAAAATTTCCCAGTTAAGAGTGACTTATGTAGTTGGAAAATTCTGAATGACGGAGCCGTCAAAGCAGTTGGTTGTTGGTTGCGTAACGTGACTGGCCCCAGGTTTAAACAAATCTTGCTGAAGTCTCAAGGTTTTTAAGAACTTCTTTACAACTCCGTAACTTGCTTTACATGTATTACTCTGTAGATTAATTTCCTTTGTAACATCGACTGCTGGCAGTGTTTTCTTTTGGAAATCAGGCAGGGATAATGAGGCGGGACGTTGCAGACTAGAAGGGATTGGGACGAGACATGGGCGCGCATGGAGACCTAATTAGTTAATTAGTAAAAATCAGCTTGTCTTTTCTGTGGGAGTAACTTGAACCGATTACACAAACTGTGTGTTTATGTAAGTGTTGCATAAGGTTGGCTCACACGAGCTTGAGGGGACTAGTCCCTGCGGCTAGGCCCTGCAATGAGTCGCGGGGACAAGTCCCGTCATGTGATCTGGCCATTTTTGCTTCAAATTCTCATCACAGGAACCAACTTTGGTCCCTGCAACTGGTCCCACAAACTCAAACCAGTTTGAATTTTTGGAAGAAGTCCCTGCAGCCTACTCCTCAAAATGCTTTATGTGAACTGTTCGTGGGACAAGTCAATGCGACCAGTCCCTTGGTGTAAACTCTTCAGGGGACTAGTCACTAGTCCCCTCGTTTGTGCCAACCTATAAGCTTATGTTTACAAGACACAACATGCCCTTGACCGGTAAATTTCTCCAGCAAACATTCTTTGATCATCATTAAAGGGAGAAACACCAAAGGAGCTTGATCTCGGGAAGTATGTTGACTGTGTAGGCATTCATTTAAGGTACAGAAAAAAAAGCAACAGAATTCAACACCTATCAATGGAAAATCTTTTGCCACTTCCTGGAAAGGAAGGAGTTGAGAAATGGCCTTTGGACGAACTTGTAATATTTGAACATCTGGGACTTCCCATTCTTTGTAATCCAAATTTTGAATTTAAGTAAATTTCTGATTTTTTAAAATGCATTTTTGCATAAATAATAACTAAGTATCAGGATATAATATTATTGTCACAAGCTTTCAATATTCAGGGCTGTTTGTAGCTTGATCAGAGATTAAAGCACTTCGTTAATGAGACAATAAAATTAAAAGAATGAATTTAGCTATATTGAATAGCTCTTGCAACCTTTCTCAATTAATAATGTACACTGTAGGTGCCTGTGTGGTCAATGATACTGCAAGTTTGGTGAATAGTCTTTTGCATCCCCCTCCCCCTTACAGATTTCTAATGACCCTATCCCTGTAGTTGATGTGGATGTTTCTGGTACCACACAGTCTTTGTTTCTGTACAGATATCTAAACTCTAAAGGCTAATAATTTTATAAAGTACATACCTGAGATACTGTGCACACTCTGATTGGTTGATGTGTGTGTTGAGGTGAAAGCATGTAAATATGGTTGTGACATTTCAGATTTGCATGTGTTTTGAGAAAGGTTTTATAATTAAGCATTAGCACTTTTTGTGTCTACATAGCCTCATCTATACATTTGGGGAGGGGGAGGTTGGGAGAATCCTTATACATTATCAGTATGCAAACCTTTGACTGTGTCTTGGGTTTGCATAACTGTTCCGAATTCTCCAAACCCTCCTGGTCTGTAGGTTAGGCTACATAGATGTAACCACAGGAAAAGTGTTTTTTTTTAAAATCAGTTTTCAGACATCTCTGTTGTTTTCTTTCAGAGTTGGAAAGTGAGAAGGCATATAATAGTGAAGATCAGTCTTCTCACCAATTCATCTTGTGATATCAATTTAACATTTTTAATCTGTTTCTCTAGTTTAATAGATCTTCTGGACATTGTCATTTTGTGAAATACGTCAAATGAATGTTGGGAATAATTTTCCATTTCCTGCGGAAACGAGCCATCATGTTGAAGCATGAAACTATGAAAGGAGTTTCATACTCAATTAGGAGAAGTGTCAAAACTGATTCCAAAAGGCAGCCAACTTTAATTCCAGTTCATGGTATTGTGTTTGATCTGGATGGCACCCTTACTTTACCAGTGCTGGACTTTACTAAGCTTCGGAGTCACCTTCAGTGCCCTAAAGGTGTTGATATCTTACAGTTCTGCAATTCAAAATCCGGAAGTGAAAAGGAAATGGCTCTCCGACTCGTAGAGGAGTTTGAAGAGGAAGGAAGAAAAAATACGAAGCTGCAACCTGGTGTATTTGAACTGCTTAAATTCTTGTCACAGTGTGGACTGAAAAGAGCTCTTATAACAAGGAATTCACAGGCATCTGTGGATATGTTTTTAGACTTGTTGGGGCATCCTGATAATTATGGTGGTCCACTGACTCATGTAAGAATTTCTGTATCAGTATCATTTAATATATAAAAAAAGAATAACTCACCAGATTTCAAATTATTTGCCGAACTGTTCGATTCAAGTACCTCTTTTTTAGAACTAGTTTTAAACAAAAGGTCACTGGCACAAAACAATTTAGAGAGTTCCATAGATTTGCAATCCTTGTGATCAAAACCAAAGACAACCCTTGGTTGTTTCCACTATGCAGAAGTTCATAATCTGTTGTTATCAATAACTGCAATGTTTTGTATCTCTTTTCAAAATTTAGTGTTCATGAAAAGCCTGTCTGTGGAAGCTCAGTGTCATTCCTTGAGTCCTTGTTCCATACTGTGCAAGCTTGTCAAAATAGGCAACTCTCAAGTGTTCCATTATGTGCCAGATCTAGATTTGGTTTTTAATGTGAATGATCAGAAGTAAAATGCAAGAGTCTCAATTGACCCACATGTTTGTCAGGTAGCCATGTGCAATTCAACCAGAAGTCCAATATCTCCGGACTTCAATTCAGATTATTTCCTGACCACTGGTCAAGGAGAACAAAGACTCTTGGCATGAGGTTGATATGTTGACCGGGCACAGTTTATGACTTCATTCAGACCCTTACTTTTGCAAGGCTTGTTACCAGTAATAATAAATCCGCTAGTTATTATTAATTCTTTAGTTGATAGATTACTAATAATCCCTTTGACTGTGTGCTTCTTACACAGTTTCTCACTCGTGACTTCACTCCTCCCAAGCCTGACCCAGCTCCTCTCCTACACATTTGCAAGGAATGGGGAGTACATCCTAGGAATGTTGCTATGGTTGGAGATCACCTTCATGATATACAGTGCGGCAAAGATGCAGGATCAGGTTAGGACAATGAATTATGATAGTCGCTTTATTTTTGTACAGTAAAGTTTATATAGTCCTATCCTTGGTAGGAGTTCAGGACTTCTTCTGTCCTTGAAACTTCATTTTATTTAATTTCTTAGCACGATTAAAACATAGCATCAAATACAGGAGATGGCTAATTCCCAAAAGAGACTTGGATAACAGAGAAAACACCACCAAATGTGGAAATTTGTCCTCGCTGATTGCCTCGGATCTAATTTAGAATAGTTACGCATTGAATGCGGGCTGTTAGTAAAGGTCACACCTCCTTAACTAAAATGTTCTTTTGGAGAGTTTTTATACCAAAACATTTGCCATGCATCTCCATAGTCATTGTAAACTCTTAAAGTCTGAATTTAAATTTCTTAGTACAGGTTTATTACTTTTCATATCCCCAACAATTTTCTTTGGCTTTATAAACTTTATTCATGGTTGATTTTTCTTCTCTGTAAACATTTTCTAGTTACAGTGTTGCTGAATGATTCAAAGAATGGTGACTTCAAAAAGTATGCTGACTTCAATGTGGACTCTTTAAATGAGATTGTCAATCTAATTACTTCCCAAGAGAGGTTTTCTGTTGTCAGAGAAGATGCTAATACAGATGCACCAGAGAATCACTTCTAATTACTTTAGCAATACCCATGGCTAAATTTTGGCTATCCAATTGGTTAAGAAGGCACTCAAAGCATTTGTTCAGTTTTTCTTGCTATCACCCTTAACATCTACCACCACTTCTCAAATATTGTGACAGTAGGACACTATGTTCCAGTGGGGTTTCCAATAAAAAAAAAAGATAGTAATGCTCGTCTGAAATTCTGAAGAGAATCCCCAAGAGATGCCAGGACTCTTCTGTAGGCGTGGCTTGAAATTCTCCCACTCCTAAGAGATATCAATTAAAAAACAACACATCTTTTGTGATATTTTTTAGCTTAATGCCCTAACAGGTATCACAAAAGCTGCCACTGTGGACTTTTTGAGTTACCAACGAGTTACCAAACGTGCTTTTTACCCCCCCCCCCCCCCCCCATCTCAGCATTCTTTTTATATGGGAGCCTCCCTATTGGGACAATGTTGTAAGCAAGTAAAGAAAACTAACAATAAATCAGTGAAAGTGAAGTGATCAGTATGACACGAGGGTGGGACAAAGAAAGGATCATACCCATGACCTCCCAAACACCGGGCGGGTTTCATCTTTATTCACTTATCACAACTCACAATGACTTTGACTGCGCTGATCCTAGAAGTACGCCTGTCACATATGAACTCAGTTGAATGAGGTTGTTCTCCATATGTTCTTGTAGCTCAGTGGATAGAGCACCTACCTGTTACTCTGGAGATCACGGGTTCGATTTCTGATTTCTTTTGGGGAGTCAGGTTTTTTCTTTGCTGCAGGCTCATGTCATGTTGACTAATTCACCTTTCACATTTCTTTACTGGCTGTGCCCTTGTCAACTATCACGTGATAGAAATCTCGAGCTCATAATCTAATTGTTTAATAGAAACACTTGTGTAAGTTTGGGGAAACTCAAAAAAGCTGTGGAAACACTCGCCTGCGGCTTGTGTTCCCACAGCATTTCTTGTTCTCCCAAACTTCCACTCGTGTTTCTATAACTTGATAGAAACACGGTACATGTTTTGTATTTCTTAACTTCATTTATATAGCAGGTATATGTACAAAGCTTATTCATACTTACGGCAGACGCTAATAGTTGCAATTGCTCGGGAATCACCAACTTTTCAATTTTCCCACTAAAACCTTTAAAAACAATATAATTTCTCTCTTAATTTCGTTAATACTAAAAAAATCACAGTTGACATTAACATTGAAAGAATTAACATCATAAGATAGAATTTCAAATCAGGAAATTCAACGAACAACATAGGATTTAATAAGGTAAAAGCTGTACATCATGTGGTATACAATAAAAGTGCATTAAAAGTTCAAATTACATAAGCTGAGTAGTTTATGACCCCAGGGGGGCTACTTAACAAAATTTAATATGGGGAGGCTCCGCCCCGAGGTCCAACCCCTTACCCTTTCATATACCATTTTGGAAGAAAGGTACCCCTTTTATATACCTTTGATTGAAAAAAGGTACCCCTTTCACATACCTACTTTAGGAAATCTTGTTCTCATTTTCATGTAGTGGTTAATAAATAAAACTGATACTGCCTATTCGAAAATCATAATTAAAGGCCCTTTTAAATACCTAAATGACCGATTTCCCTACCCTTTTATATACCTCAACTTGTGAAATCCCTACCCTTTTTATATACCTGAAGCCTGAAAAAGGTACCCCTTTCAGGCGGAGCCTCCCCGCATAGGCCATCTATAGGGAGTACCCCTCCCCCCCCCCCCCCGGTTTATGACTTAGGTTGCACATTTAGACCAGTCCCTGTGCTCTGCCTTCCCCACCCTCTGTGGGAATGAACCCAGACAGGGTAAGTCAGCAAAAACTGTACTCACTTGCTAGTAGGAGTCCTTAGGACTAGCTATGCTAGAGTTGCTTATACACAAATGATGAATACTTCATGTGTGAATCACAGGACCTTATATAAATAGCAAGTAGTTCGCAATAAATTTATTTGTTGCTATGAGTGGTGTGATTTAAACACATTTTTTTTTCGTTTCTGGCTATTTTGATCCTGAAAAATGACATTCTGCGTTATCGCAGTTCTTCCCGCAATCTGGCAGTTTCTGACGTATGAAAAGTGAAAACACGATGTTTCTCAAGAACTGTAGCGTTGGAGGACTGAGGTATTAGAAGTTAATGGATGATCTAAATTTCAGCTTCCTGAAGAGCTAGGGGGACTTTTTGCTCATCAATGTTGTTACAGGAGTGGTGTAGCATCAATCGACCACTGAGGGCCTGTTGACAACAAGGAGAGAGGGTCACTTAGCACTCGTACTTTTCCGCTTTTTTTCCTTCTTCGTCTTTACAAGGCAGGTAGGGTTACCCTATCTGAGAAGTCGCGGGTTATAGGGTTACCCTATCTGTGAACTTCGGCCGTAAAACCAGGCTATCTTTGCTATCCAGCTTTGGTTAACCCGCTGCCAGGGCAACCCCTCCCTCCATGTAAACAGGCCCTAGGTTGCATTTTGTACTTTTGAGATATTTTCAAACAAAAAATTTAACTGACTGGATGGTCAGTTTATTTATCGTTTGGATGGAACATTTGTCTTCACTGTGTCTTATTTTACCTTGTCTGTCTACTTCCTGGACAACATGTACCAGGGTTTCCCAACAATAAAACAGTTACTAATATTAAAAACATTGCTTAATTTTTTGTGTTTGAGGGAAACATCATTAATGGCAATAGGTCTAGAGGCAGAGACGGTGCACCAATGAAACTCAATGATCAAGTCGTCGTCAGATAAACACCTATCTACCGGCTAGTGCTGGGAATGTGTATCGGTATCTTGTCAGGTTGAGTAACTTGGGTTTGCAGGTGTCCGTTTGGTGACTGCCAATGTCACTCACTACACAGCCCTGGCAAACTTGAATTCCTGCAAGTATTTTGCCAATACATATTCAGTGTAATTCTCTGTTAGAGTAAGTGTATGTCTTGTGCCGGAGTTACTTGTTCTTCGTACGGAGTGCACTACAGTCTACAGAGGGAGGGCTCGCATTTGTATTCCACACAGCTTCAATGAAATGAATTCTATTGATAATTCAGACTCGCGTATAGTGTACATGTTTAGTGTTTACTGGAGCACGAGTCATTCATTCGAGTCATTTATTGGAGTGAAGTGACTGCCATGTAAAGAGATGGAGTTCTCCTTTATATTTGAGGGGTCATATTTTGAAAGAGGAGTTATGGGTGCTTGAGGAGAGATCGATCCTTTATCGACCCTTTGTCGACAAGAAACAAAAAGACCGATTCGAGGACAGACCGAAACAGAGACTACTTACGGTAATTATCGATAACTAAAACACGAAATTGTTGACTGCAAAGTTACATAAACCCCTCAGTCAGCGCCGCCCTCAGTTATTTGCCGAATAATTGTTTTGCATGCTCCCGATCCCCCGTATTTGGGTAAGCGTGACTTATTTGGCACAACTCTCCGTATTTGGGAAAGCGTGACCCATATTGGAACATGTGCGTTCCATATTAGGCAAAATCAAATCCGCGCCAATCCGCACGTTTTCTATTGACCATAAAATGTCGAATTATCTGCGCGTCATAGAAGTCTACGTGACAAAAACAGGATTTTGGACTCGTTTGACTGGAGAAAAAGGAGGAAGAAGTGTTAATTTCGTCAGAAATTTCGGGTGATAATTTGTCCTTTTTACAGACAGGAAGCTATTCCCATTGCGTCTGATCAATTGAACGTCTCTTCTTTAACTTTTGGTTTTTAACGTGTATAACTGTCGTCGGAGAAAAGCACGTGAATCGAACGTCTGCGGCATGTACAGATCCGCCGGAAAGACAACTTTCCTCAACGACGTTCCCGCGTAGCAAATTTCTTCTTAACCTTGGTGTAAACAAAGAGTTGGCTATTCTCAAGGAGATCAATCAAGGACAAGAGGGAAGAAAACTTGATCGTCGACTGAATGGGTCGAAGGCGGTCGTAAACACCATGTAAGTTGACTATTGTTTTAAACATGTTATATATGTGTGGTCGCAATCGACGAGGTTGAATTGACCATCTAATTGTTTTGTTATGTCTTTTCTCTTGCAGGAATCCCTGGCGAAGGCTTTCATTGCCGGTTTCTTTGAGCGGCACTTGTTCTACGTTGTTATTTCAACCGTTTGACCTGGTGAAAACTCGCCTTGCAAGTTTCACCCGCAGGGAGGTAAAGTTGGGGTGAGCACTTGTCAGGATACTTGGAAGTACAAGAAACTGCAACGTTTGATTTAAATTTTGAAATAGATGAAGTCTTCAGGTACTCATCAACATAATATATTTTTGTTCGGACAGAGGTACCGATGGTATGCTTTACACATTTTACTCTGTGGCCCGAAGAGAGAGCACATTGTGGGGCTTTGGAGAGGCCTGTGTCCTGTGAGTTTTTTTTAATCATGAAAATTCTCTTCTTGCACTGGAATCTTATGGAGGTTCTATATGGTTTTCATATGATAAGAAACAAGATACTGATGTGGTTCCAGAAAAATATCCTTACCCCCACCACTGAGGGAATTGAAATTTTAGAGAAGTAGGGGGTCAATGATCCAGGAAATTCCATAGGGGATGGGCGGGTTGGACAGTCTATTTAGTTTTCAGATTTTCTTTGATTCAATATGGATTCAAGTATCGATCTCGCCGTTCAAAATCCTTTTTTACCTACAAAGTAGATCTTTTCACAAAAAAAATAGTAGCTTGAATTCTATTTGAATCAAATTATACCATGAAACTTCGAATAAGAGAAGACATGGGGGGCCTTTAATCGAGAGGGGCATTAATTTAATGCTTCCTTAATTGTGCCTGACATGATTGTTTTTTAATTACATCATCTGCCAGTAAAGCAGTAACAGAAAACTGATCCTACACTTTAACATCGGCACACCGTAAGAAGCTGTAATTTTTTTCCAAACTTAACATGGTCACAAAATAAAACGATGCACAAATCTAGAACTACTTGATGGAAATTAAATATGTTGTCTCAATTACTTGACCACAAAATGGGGGTGAGGGGGACATTTATTGGAGGGGAGACGCTTATTTAAATTTTGGCCGATGGAGGGGTGCTTATTCAAAGGGGGCACTAATTCAAAGATTTCAGTATTTGAAATAATTTTTTTCTCCAAAAAAAACCCTGGAGGCTAACAAATACAAAGAATATGCTGTTGTGTGGAAAATTTCTCATGCTGGTTTAACGCTGTCCATTTGTATGTAATTCTGCTGTAAAAAGGGGCTTTCGTCCCAAGTGTTTTAGCAATCATGTTCAGTATAGAAGTATGGTGCCAATTTCATGCAGACTCGCTTTATCAGTCCTTCATCAAAAATTGTACCACATTAGAAAGGGACTTTATTCATATATGAAGGTCATTGGAAAGTTACTGTTTTACCTTAAAGTTTTTTAAATATGCAAATTAGCTTAGCGAATATGATAAAGAAGGATATCTCAGCAGCCATTCCCTTGAGAATGTGAATATGACTGTGTGGAAAGCTTGCACCACTAAAAATTGACTCTGCTTCAATATCTTGTTTCTTATTGTGTCTACAAGTACTTCAGAGTCGGAAAACAATCATTCCCCAGTTTTCAGATATTTATACTTACAATAGGTATTTTTTCTTTTTTTTTTTGTAGTCATTGTCGAGATGTGTTCCTGGTATAGGAATGTATTTCTGTACTCTCATGGTCTGACCCAGTTTACCAGGTTGGTAAAAGACATAAGCCATGTTAATTTCCCTGGACTTTCTAAATGACCCATCAACTCTTGATTAATCAAGGTCTTGGTCAACCTACAGTAGGGGTTCTAGGAGGGTGTACTCCTTTTAGCTGGTCTACCTTTTTACATCACTTTACGGTACACACTTCTTATGGTAAAGCTTGTACCAGTGTAAAGGCTCTTGCTAGGAAATATGTAAGCTTTGATCCTGCATTGTTCTGTAATAAAGCATTGCAATGTAGCTAAGAGAGTACAACAAAAAATGTCAGGAAAAAACACAAGATGCATGGTGAGTGTTTTTTCTGGCTTTCTTTGAGTACTCTTGTCAGGTTTCTGGGTTTTCTTTTGTTTGTAAAAAGCATGGTACACCTATTTTAGTCTTTTATACGTATAAAACTAAAAGCTTACTAATAATAATGATTTATCACAGAATTATCAATGTATTTGTTCAGTACATTGAATGAAAGAACAATGGGAGA